>JAATLQ010009839.1:16952-30389 GCA_013421005.1 Heliconius erato x Heliconius himera
TGGTTTTGAAGCATGGCATTGAATTCCACCACTCTACACACAATATTTTAAAAATATTATATACAGGAAAAACATAAAGCTAAAATCATCCCGCACAGAGCAGGGTAGGCAGAAGGAACCTAGTGTTAAGACACTCTGTTCCCCACTTTCCACCAAGTTCTTGAGACATTGTGTATTGAGTGGTGAAACTCAAAGCCGCATGCATATAAATGTAAATAAATATTATATTTCCTCAAGTGGGGATCAAACCTACCACAACCAGTTGATTTTACAGTCACACTTTGTGCCCCTGAGAAAGGACTGGTCTCATCAGGGGTAAGAGTTGTAAGTTAAAGCCTGTTTTGGAATATTTTTGGCAAAACAGTACAGTATAATCCTTCCATTACTTTACCATGCACTATCTGTTGTGCTGTTTAAGAGAGGTTATCTTAACATAACATAAAAACTCTTTATTTCACACCAGAAAATTACATAATTAACAAATAAATTCATATAAAAAAAATGTGAAAAGGCAGCCTTATCACTAAGAGTGATCTCTTCCAGGCAACCTAATCAAAATAATCAATTTAAAAGATCTTGTCTATTATGTACTTTTAAAAGATTCTGTAGAGATTCAAATATGAAATTTAAAATATATAATTATATTATAATAAATTTCAGTTTGGAATTAAACATGGAGCTGCCATCTGGGGTACCAAGCACATCAGTGGGCACAGCAACAGTTGTTTCTCAAGAACAAGATGAACTCACACAAAGACTCGCAAGGTTGAGGCAGGCTGAATAATTGTGTATATATGTGTAGATTAAGCTTATACAAAAATAAACTGTTGATAATATTATACATTATATTATGTGAAATTAGAGGCTGTATACATAGAAATAATTCAAAGATTGTTAAAATACATACTATAAAAATAAATTTGATGATGATGATACTTTTCACAATAAATGGGCTAACTAAAAAATCAACCAAACTCGTCAGCTTTATAATATTAACATATGTAGATATAAAAATATAGTCTTTAAAAGTCCTTTATGTACACCAGCCTCTAATTTTAATTGTTAAAAAATAAATTTTGCCTGTGGAGACTGTTCAATTCAACTGTATTAAGCTGGATTGAACAGCGATATGTTAATTTTATTACATACAATTTCATATTTTCCATTATTTTTTATTATAAATACTTAAGATAATAAAATGTATATAAAAATGTTTTGCGTTTATTTTATTCAGCTACACTAAAGCCGACATACAATCCGTCCAAATTCGAGATATTGCATTTTAAGAGGCGGAATTCAAAACCACATTCTGTCCTACGAGTGGGGGTGAACTCCACATGCATCCCTTTACAGCTAAACCTCGATGATAGCTTTGAAATATAAATGTTTTCTTTAGCTTCATGCTGTATTTCGCATATAGTAGGGTAGGCAGAAAGAACCCAGTGTTACGACGCTTCATTCCTTCACTGTCAAATTTTGAGATATTGCGTGTTGAGGTGTGGAACTCAACGCCGTGCTTTGTCTTGTCACCAAACCGAGGAAATGAAAATATGCCCCTGAGTCGGGGTCAAATCTGCAATCATCGACACCCACACAACCTTTAGTAAGTCAGATGATAGCCTTACATATACAGGGTGGAAGAGGCAGCGCTCCATTTACGGAAACAGCATATAGGGTAAAATATTTCAAACCTATACCTAAAGAAATTAATCAAGATGCCTCAACAGTTTGGACGAAGGATTTTTTTTTCATTTCACGATTTTTATCCATACCTGTATTTCGTGTGACGCGATTACGTATAGATCCCATTAAAATAAACACTTACTACTACAAAAATACTACTAAAGGTTAAACAACTTTGAACTTTATCGCCAATATATACGACTCGATTTCGAAATGAGGCGTGTGCGGCGGTGTTCCTTTGATAGGTTTATGTGTGCGTGCGTCATCCTTACAAATGGTGTTTTGTTTTAAAATGACAATTTTATTATTTATTTTGTTTGAAAAAAAACTTTTTCATTTTTGGGAATTTATTTTTTTCTGAATTATATTAGGCTTTTATAGAGTAGTTAAAACTGTGGTTTCATTTAATGTGGTGCTGACACTTCCACCCTGAATATTATAAATCTAAGAATACTAAATGGTAAGAATTTAAAACTACAGCAATATTGGAATATTTTTATTTATTAAACAAAAAAAAAACAAGCACAAATTGTAGTTCAAACAGTTAACTGCACTAAATAGTTAATATTAATACTTAAATATAAAGCTGCATCTAAGGCTTCTTAGAATCTATAATACTTATCAGTTGCGTCAGGAAAAAAAATGCAATACTAAAAAATAGCAGTAATAATTCATTTTAGTTTACAATAACAAAATGTATAGACTATAATAGAATTTATATATTTAATTTATAATTACATACATATTTGTGTCATATTTAAAGTGAAATAGCACAAAAGTGGCCTAACATATGAAATAAATATTTGGCATTATACACAAACCTATAATAATATTATAGGACTTATAGAATGTTGTAAATAAAAATAAATATACTGCAATCAAAATTGAATGATTACAATTAATTACCTAGCTATATATATATATAAAACAATGTCTTTATATTTTTTAGTTACATGCTCTATAGTAGGACCTATAGTTTATTCATTTAGACATGAGACAAAATGTAAGCAAAGAAATACTACCCAAACTTTTTTATTTTTTTTAATTTGGTCCAGGTTTACTTATGTTTTAAAAAAAAAATAGGTTGACTGATAGTAAAAATGGCGGATATAATCTGACCGATGACACATTTTAGTGTAAAATGTTCGAAGTACCTGAGCTCTATAATATATTGAAGTGGTTTATTTTTATAGCATTAAAATGCGTCTCAATCTTGAGAACAAGACGGCTTTTGGGTGTTTTACATGTCAAGAAATTAAAAATGAAGAAATACGGCTGAATACAAACATATTTAGATTTTAAGTTTTACAATGTTCCTGGCTCTAAATATTAAAACAATCTTTATTTTTGATTATTGTATTCGTTTTTTTTCTCCATTTTTTGAATCATTTTTTTTTAAATTGCATAATGTATATTTATATTTGAAAATATAATTATAAATATAATTTCATCAATATCCACAAATTTAAATCATAATTATATTAACTAACAAGTTCTATAGACATTGTTCTATAATATTATTTACAGTGCTATCGTCGTTTACTTCAATAGATACATAAACTTTTTTTATTTCATATAGTAACTCCTATCATTTGTGACCCATAAAATAACCTTTTTTTATTGTTTACCTTTTATCATGGCTGCGTGGATATAGTATAATATTAGGACATTTCGCTCCCCATATTCTGCCTAAATTGGTAACATTGCGTGTTTAGTAGCAGAACTCAACGCTGGGGAAGATAATTTATTACCACAAGTATGAATTTTTACCCACAACCCTTGCGCTTAAAACCATATGCTTTTGGTCCTAGCTTGGCCTAGTAAAAATGATGACAAATATAAAATACTGAAATATATAAGTTAAACCACTTTAGTCCAATTACAGGTCAATTATCTATCAACTAAATGGCAGCTGAAATATCATACAAAATAATTAATACCCGTCTAATAAAAATACATATTTTTATTTGTGTCTTGTTTAGTAAAGACTATTAATATAATAACACTAGGTGCATTGCTAAAAGATAAAAAGGATTGACTATGCAATTTTAATATTAAACAAGGCCTCGTATTCATTTTTTTTTAAAAAAGCAGGTTCACGCTCTATCTCGCATATAGCTGTGTAGGCAGCAGGAACCTATAAAATATTATTGTGTTAAAACACTGTTACCCATGCACCACCTAATTTTCGAGACATTCTTCATCACTTACAGTCAGATCCCGCTACTATGACAGATTTATAAATTTAAATTTAATTATTTTGTGCAATTTTTGCTTAATATAAGAGATTAATACAATTTTTAGTAGTTGAGATAATTAGTTTATGAATCAAAAATTGACATTGCAATTTTTTTTCAAGTCACAGCCATTTTAGCTAAACATTATAGTTAATACAAAATTTGTGCCAGTTTGTGTAAAAGTGCCCTTATTAAAATAATATTTCTAATTAACCAATTTAAGTAAAAAAGTTTTTGTATATTTCTTATGGGGTTACATTGATGTATTTTGATGACATTTTTATACAAATAGATTACTTTTCTGAGGCATTATTTAAAATCGAATGTTATACTTATATCGGATATTAGATTAAATATAGAAGTATGAATAATTTTATTATGTTTTTTCCAAAATGACAAAATTTATATTCCACTTTTTAATTTTTTAAAATTGCCTTCAAAAAGGAAACGAGTTTGTCTCAAATCGGTATTAGATAATTTTGATTTGTGTTCTTAGAAGAACTGTTATTTTCTAGAATTCAATGGGGTGCCAACATTAAGAGAAATAAGCAAGTTTTGTCCGAAAAAACTGGTTTTGACGTCTGTATAGAAACACCCTGGTATGCTTAATAAACATTTTTAAACTGGATTGTCTAATAAAAAAAACTTTCCATGAAGAATGATTTTAGTTACACATAAAATAATAGACATATACACAGATCGTAGTTTTGCTCCTATGAACATAAAAAAAAATTTAAATATATATTTATTTATTATAAACATTTTTAAACTGGATTGTCTAATAAAAAAAACTTTCCATGAAGAATGATTTTAGTTACACATAAAATAATAGACATATACACAGATCGTAGTTTTGCTCCTATGAACATAAAAAAAATTATAAATATATATTTATTTATTATTTTGTTATATACATTATATTATATATTATTATATTTATTACATATTAATATGTATATAAGTTCAGTTTCACAGTAGATGGTCTGTACATAGATAAAGTTAATACTTATTCAAAACTATTTGTGAAATGTTTTTTAAAACTAATATGTATGTATTCTTTTTCAGTAAATTGAATAAATAAGTTTTAAATGGTAAAATTAGTAAATGGCAAAATATTTAGGTAAAAGCATAATAAAAATAATTATTAATCACTAAGTAAACTCATAGGGTATATGAGAGAATGTTGAGAGAGTTTAAAACAGCTGCTTCTTATCAATAATTACTTTAAAGTATTTTAAGATATTCATATCTCTCTTGAATATCCAAAAAATGTTAACTGTATATAAATTTGTACAGCCATATTAAATATAAGGCCACTTTCACACTAACAGATACAAATATTAATTTGAATACGAGACCTAAGTTTAATCAGAATATCGTGAATAAAGGACTTTTCATATATAACATTAAAACTAATAAAGGAACATTAAAATTCTTTGGTTGTTATTCATTTTGGTCTTGTTCTTGGTTTTTGAAGGCAATTTGGTAAAATATCCAGTCTTCGAGGAAGGAGGGGACGAATGCCTTACACTTGTTAAAGGTGACCGCGGGTTTCATTTTCTGTAGTACTTGTTCGTATAGTTCTAGCGACTCGGGTGATGTTGCACCGTTTCCCTGTATTTTTAATTTTATATCTTAATAATATTATTTTTTTTTTAACAGTTTTTGTTTTGTCTTCTTATTGTATGTACAACAGGGTAGACAGAGGGAAGATAATGTTGAGAAATCTCGTTCCCCACGCATCTCCTGGTTTTCGAGATGTTGCGTGCTGAGTGGCGGAACTCTCGTTGGGTTTTGTCTTAATATCATAGAAAGGAAACAAAAATAATAAGCTGGCCCGTGTAGGAATCGAACCCAAAACTGTCACTGTGCCGGTGCCCGGCACCTTTAATTTTTCTACGAAACTGAATAATCGATTTAATAACAAATTGAACTTAAAAGTTATTGTTTAATAATATTTGAGTAACAGAATAGAAATATGATTTAATCAAAACAAGATATGTAATTTCGAGACATTGCGTAAAGTGGCGGAATTTAACGCCACATTTCGTTTTACCAAAACAGTGAAAAGAAAATAACGCAAAACACCTCAAGGAAATCAAGTCCATAACCACTAGCCATAAAAAAAACTCTCTTACATGGGTCATAAACTTTCCACTCGGCCTTAGTATATCAAAAGCAGCTTTCAATATATTAATCATGAATTCCCAAAGTTCACCGCAGGCCGCCTCAGATATGGGTATGTCCGTGAGATCACCAAAAACATAATCCACTTTCTTGTTCTCTTCTGTGAACTTCTTTATTGTTAGCATGCAGTCTTCTACTATTATCTGGAAAGATTTTTATTTTACATTTTTAAAGTGTTGTTCCACGACGGTTTTGTTCTATTTGTCGTTAAACAAATTTCAGTTAACTTATACAGGATGGACGGATCCTTTTACGGAAACAGCATATAAGGGTAAAATATTTCAAACCCATATCTAAAGAAATTAATCAAGGTATCTCAACAGTTTAGACGTAGGATTTTTTTCATTTCACAATGTTTATCCATACCTATATTTCGTGTGACGCAGTTACACAGAACCACTTTGAACTTAGCCGCCAATACCTACGTAATATTCTTGACAAATGGCGTATTATTTTAAAACGACAATTTTATTTATTTTGTTTGAAAAAAAAAAAACACTTTCATTTTTGGGATTTTTTAAAATTGTATTAGACTTTTATGGAGTAGATAAAACTATGGTTTCATTTAAAGTGGTGCTCACACTTCCATCCTGTATGTAGTGTGAAAATGAGATGTATACTTGCAAATAGCAAATAAGAAAGATCACTATTCATATTATATATATTTACTGATGCATCTACCGCATTAAGCCAGCTGTGCACAACTCTCTGAAGACTTGTGAAAAGTGAATAAAGAAGTGTCTTCATTATTAAGACCTGCGTCTGTGATTGCGTGCGTGCATAGCGGCACTTAGTACTAACATATAAGCAATTGAGAGCAGGAATCTAACTCACAACCAGCACAGTCAGATATTTGCGTGACAATGGCGTCATTTTATTTTTAAAAAATAAAATTAGTTTCACGTTATATCCCGCACACAGTAGGTTAGGCAGAGGGAGTGTTAAGACATTCCGTTTCTTACTTTCCACCGAATTTAGGAGCCTTGCACATTGAGTGGCGGACGTTAACGTCGCGCTTTGCCTCGACACCAGAGTAAAGTAGTGGAAATATATATTTAATTAAATATATTCTCGAGTGGGCATCGAACCCATAACCAGTTGCGTTTACAGTCAAAATTTGTAAACTTGCACCACGACTGGCCTTATTTTATATTTATTTAACCTAAAAAGGCAAAATAAAATCAACCTCAAAGTTAGGCCCCTTTCTCCTCTCGAGTACATCTCCACATATGGACTTCAGGTGTTTGTTGCAAGCTTTCATCACAAGCTCGTCTATCTCCAACATCCAAACATATTTAGGATTTTCTTTTAATAATTCGTATAGTAACGCGCCGTCGCCGCCACCTATAATTAAATTTAATTATAAAATAATCACAAAATTACTTTAAAAATAAAAAAAAACAAGCTTAAGAATATTTTTATGTCATCCTGGTTATTTTATTCATGTTATATAATTTTTTTATTATACGATCTAAGAACGAACTAAGTTGATTTAGAGTAAACGTGAACAACTTTGGATTTTTCATTTGTTCGCACATTTATTGATAACATGATATGTAACCTAACATATTAATAATAAAAATATGTTCAATATCGATGCACAACCATTTACACTAAATTATTAAATAAATTAATTATTATGTGTATTAAATTTTATAAATATATATATTTTACCTAAAATTACAATTTCCTTTCCTTCATAGCTTTCTTCGCCTCTTTTCATCAATGTTTCAGTATAAATTAGATCAGCCTCTGAAATATCTGAAACAAAATCATTCAACATTTTTCATTCATTTTTATAACTGCCGTTTTTTTTAGCTTTAGCTGCCGTTTTGTAGACAGGGGGAACCTGGAAACCTAGTGCTAAGACTTCGCTCCCAATAAGACACTTCCGCCCCCCACTTTCCGCCGTATTGTAACAACACTAATCATGCAACTCATTACCTTTACCTGGCCGCACACATATTATAATATTGTAAATAAAGTACGTATTTTCAGTTATATTATGTGTGTGCGGCCGGTTTTTCGATATTGTTCAATATTATTGTAAATTTTGCGGTTATCTCTCATCCTCATGTAATTTTTTAAGTCATCTTTTTAGTAATGCTGTGTGTGGCATACAACGTGAAGATAATTTCTTCACGTTGTATGCCGCACACAGCATGGTAGGCAGAAGGAACCTAGTATTAAGACACTCCGTATTTTCCACCGAATTCTGGGGACATTGCGTGATGAACGGCGGAAGTCAACGCCGCGCTTTACCTCGAAATCAGAGCGAAGAAATGAAAATATTAAATATTTAATTTCCTCGAGCGGGAATCGAACCTAGAACTTCTCGCGTTTACAGTCACAATTTGTGCCCCTGGGCCATGAATGACCTTAATTTTAGTTGTAGTACATTAATAATATTTAAATGACTAAACTCAGTTTTTTTTTCTTCCAGTCTGAATAATTTTTTTAATGCCTTTTTTTTGTAAGTAAGCTAAATACAGCAATGGCTTTTTTGTCTATCCATTTCAGACTTAATACGCATGGATACAGATAAGCTACTGAGCGGCCAGATTTTACGACGCAATATTATCAATAATATCGCGTTAATTAGCTTAATTGAACAAATTTACCCTATAGAAAAGTTGAGTCTAAGTAATGATACTTCCATTTTACTTTCTTTGTGACAAAAATATATTTATTTCGCCTGAGGTGCATTGCGTGTTAAATATAAGTCTAGCTAAGAAAATATAAATCTACCTAATTTTTTTAGACTGAATACAAAATAAGGTAAAGGCCTTTTATTACTTTTTTATCTATTACAATATAATTAAAATGCCATTGTTTTAACTTACAAATTACACCTAATTTAATTGTAATTTGAATATAATAGAGTAAGTTACAGGGTTCATTTTGATATTTTAACGAACACACGGGATACAGCGTTTTGTTATACAACCTTAGTTATCTTATCAGCTATATTAGTATGAGTCACAATGAGTAATTGGCGTTGTAATATGTTTAGGTGAAGTCATCTTAGAATGGAATAATATGTTTCTTGTTTAAATACTAGAGACTCAAACGCAGCTTCGCTCGCTTAAACTCGTTTTTATATTATAGACGTAGAATATTGAAATAAAATATGAGGCCAGTCGTGGCAAAGAGGCACAAAGTGCGATTGTAAAAGCCACTGGTTGTGGGTTCGATCCCCACTGGAGGAAATGAAATATTTATTTAAATTTATATTTCAATTTCTTCGCTCTGGCGTCGAGGCAAATCGCGGTGTTGTGTTCTCCACTCATCACGCATTGTCTTCAGAATTCGGCAGAAAGTGGGGAACGGAGTGTCCCAACACTAGACTCTCTCTACCTACCCTAGTGTGTGCGGGATACAGCGTGAAACTGATTTTTTTTAACAAAATATACTGTAACTCTATGTACATGTAATATGTGTACAAAGTTTCATGATATTTGGTTGAATAGTTTTGGCGTGAAAGCGTATAATCACTGACTGATCATGCAATTAAACCATGAATTGGTATATTATATCATATACCAATTCATGGTTTCCTTCCGTCCTTAATTACTCATGTAAAACAGTTGTGGTTTATTTTTGTGTAGCAGATCACTTTTAAAACATAAAAAATATTTAATAAATAGCATTCTCTATTATCTCTATATTCTAGAATGAACGCCTCCAAAATTCGGCAGAAAGTAGGGAACGGAGTGTCTTAACACTAGGTTCCCTCTGCCTACCCGGCTGTGTGCAGGATACAGCGTGAAGCTGATTTATGTTATAATTACATCTAAATACATGACATCATGTACAAATGTACATGAATTTATGTTAGATAAAAATCCATTTTACATAAAAGCCAGACTTTTATTATAAAGTATAATTACTATTAGATTCAGAAATGCGACGTGTCATGATAAAAATGAACACGTTAATTGGCTAGCGCACTTGGAAGATATCCAAGAGGCGTGGTATTAAATTACGCTATGTTGGAAATTTGCATGTCAAATCCAAATACGAGTATGTTTATAATCTTGACTTGACTAATTTAAAATTACTTATTTAATAGCATTCGTCTCGCTTAATGATCTTTATTTATAATAATGTAGGTAAGAGAATGAAGGCTTTATAAAAATGAATGTTATTCCATTTTTTAAACATTAGTTACTACTTACTAAAGATGTTATAATAATTTCAAAGTATTGTGATAACATATGTATAGTACCACGAATGTAATGATGAATGTATAATAACACGATTTAAGGGAGCTCACAGTTTGGTACAATAAAATTGTTATACGACTATTTTTATATATATAACATTTTATATGTATAACACAACTAACAGAGTATAAAAATATTATCATTTCATTGAAACTATTTATTTTAAAAAAATACCTTTAAGCTACATATTATCTATACTTATAATAAAATGGGTTCGGTGTATAGACAATTAGTTAATTATTAACAAGAAATAATATTTAGTAGCTCGCCACTGAAGAAAAATTACGATCTTTGATGGACGCTCGTGAAGTGTTGGCGATCGCAGGGGAATGCCCTGCGTAGAAGTCCGCATCGCTCTTTCCTACTATTATAAGAACGACGCGGAACGGAGTGTCTTAACACTAGGCCCCCTCTACCTGCCCTGCTGTGTGCGGGATACAGCGTGAAGCTGATAATATTACAACATAATAATTCGATATTAACTTACTTTGTAAATCATCTAGCACCAGCATATTACCAAATGACTTAGAGTGTACAATTTGAACTTTCTGGAAGGATGATTGTTCATCAAACACTACACCATCTATATCATATTCTAGCAGCCTTTCATCTGAAAATATTACTAATAAATATAAATATATAACTGACTTTTTATTATAAAAAGTTTGGGTGATTAGCAAAATAAAATCTCCATATCCATCTTTTATATGACTAGAAGGACAACTTAAAGGCCAGTTGTGGCACAGGGGCACAAAATGCAACTGTAAAATCGACTAGTTGTAGGTTCGATCCCTACTCGAGGAGATGAAATATTTATTTACATTTATATTTCCATTTCTTCGCTCTGGTGTCAAGGCAAAGCGCGGCTCTGAGTTCCGCCATTCAACACACAATGCTCTCCAGAATACGGCGGAAAGTGGGAAACGGAGTGTGTTAACACTAGGTTCCCTTTGCCTACCCTGCTGTGTGCGGGATACAGAGTAAAGATGATTTTAAATTTAAGTGTTATATAACCTAAGAAATGTATGTATTCCCAACTTCATATTTCCATAGTTACTACTCAGTAGAGTTTTTTTTTTAATTTTAAATTAAATTTATTTTTTTAATAATTAAAGTACAGAAAAGTGTAAAACCTGACTTCTAGTTTATTTTTTTTACTTCACATTTCAGAGGTGTGGAACTCAATACCATGTTTTGCCTTAGCAGAATGATAAAAAAGCACCCCATATATCAAATGAAATTAATGCTTATTTAAAAAAATAATGAGATTTAATATTTTATTCTAAACATGTAATACCAATGAAGACCTATAAAAACTAGGTATATATAACTAGGCTTAATATACAGTAGAGTGCCGATTATTCAAACTAAGAGGGAGTATGGGTGTTTTGAAAATCAATATTTTCAGACAGTAAAACTGTATTGATTCACCATATATGTATATTTATTTATTTATAAGAAAAAGAAAACTATATTTACATACATAGTTATATCTGATATCAAAAATGTGAATTAAATATTTAAAAAAAAACAATATTTTGATTCATTGTTTTATTACTTAATCAATAAGTTAATTGCAAATTCATCTTCCTCTAAGCATTTATGAACTTTTTATAGCAAAGATGATGCATTAGACACTTTGAAAAGGATGTTTAGGCATTTTAAGCCAAGTTATACCTGGCAAAATTTTGTTTAATGTCAAGTGTTTTCTATGAAATATAATTATAAGTGTAACAAAATGTCAATTTATGTGCACTAATGCTGTGAAAATGGGTTGGAAACAACGAGGCAGGAGCACCAAGTAGCTTAGATAAGTAATTTTTTTTTATGAACATTCAGTTTGGATAATTGGCCCTGTACTGTATTTCTAAGAAAACATTTTCAATGATACATGAATTAAATACTTGTAAAAAATTACTTACCCGATGTAGGATAATACCTGCCAAATAGACAACGTTTTATAGTTGGAAATGCTTGAGATTTTACAGCTGATATGTACTTTCTCAGCTGACTTTCCAATACTTTAGCTGACTATTAAAAAAAAATAATAAAATGGATAAAAAAAAATATGATAATGTAATACATGCAAAGACAAATTATCTAATAGAATGTAAGGTTGAGCATCTTCTCTGATAACTGGAAGATTCATTGGATGTTGTCACTACATAAAAGTCTAAAAAGATCCATGCAAACCAATAAAGTGGGAATGAGTGTGTTTAATGCTTATAATTATATGATCGTAAAAGTAATATTATCTCTGTGAAAATAAAATAAAAACAAAAACAATAGACATTGAATAAATTAAAAAGATTTGATATTAAAAGCAGTTACAAAAATATTTCTTCTTGTTATTATTATTACTTATTAGTATTTAAACATGTAACTTGGGTGCCTTTTTAATTTTTATGTATATAGTGCACATAAAAACCAGCTTGCATTGATTAAGTGCTTCATTATCACCTCAAAATAATATTTGTATGTAAAAATGCAAATCTCTAATTTTAAGTCTATAAAAATGTAGAGAACATCACTAGTTGCAATTGAATTGATTGGAGATCATTAAATCTTTTAAATTAATAAATCAAATAGTTTACTGTGCAAGTAGTATCAATGTGATATTAGTAAAGCTTAGGGCCAACCTGAACTGGTCAAGTATACATCATATTTATAACCCCTTTTGATAGTAGGCAAAAGTTTAAGTCTGTCACACTCCAAGGACATTCTCACTGAATTTTCCAGTAGCTTTGAACACTAAAACAATAGGCTTTGGGGCCGTTCAAGTATTACGTAAGCAATTTTTTTGCAATTATTGACCCCCCCGTCCCCTATGTCATCAAAAATAAGCATTCCTCTTACCCCCTCCCCCTATGCTTACGTAAACATTGGCATATAATTTTCTTGACAATGTGCCATTCCCGCTAAACAGCTATAATAAACTTATATATTATATTATAAAACTAATAGTTATATTGTCTACCATACATACTTCTACCAAATATAGCCATAATATATATGAAAAAATAAATAACTTCTGCTTACGTAATTACTAGCTAGACCCCCCACCCCCCAAGTCATCAAAAATAAGCAAAGCCAAGACCCCCCCG
>JAATLQ010009845.1:0-11881 GCA_013421005.1 Heliconius erato x Heliconius himera
AATTATATATAAATGGCGCACTCGTCGACCATTAGATATAGATTCTCATGTTGCTAAATTGTAGAAATTGAAATATCATATTCAACATTAATAACATAAATTATATACATATTTTACACGGGTCTATTATTTTTTATTAAAAAATAAATCAATCAAATAAAGTTTCTCCTTTTGTAGTAGTGCTGAAAAAATCTCACATTGAAAATTAGTCACACATAAAAAAAAATCAAGACTAAATATTCTTATAATTTTCTTTAACTATAAGAATAACTAATAGAATAGCGATCTCTTCGTAGGATATGCGGAGTCAGCTTAGCTGATCGAATCCGCAATGAAGAGGTACACAGAATGGCAGGTACTAGCGAGGATGTCACAGTGAGAATGAAGAAGAACGTGCTCAGCTGGTTTGGGCACGTCCAACGAATGAGTGATGAAAGAATGGCAAAAAGATTTATGATGGAAAAGTGAGCGGTAAGAGAGGTAGGGGGAGACCTCGGTTGAGCTTCGAAAACACAGTATCAAAGATACTGGAGAAAGGTCACGTAAAAAGCATGAGGACCCCCCGAAAGTTGATATGAAGAGGTTGATGACAGTGGACGAGGCGAAAGAGGTATGTAGAGACCGTAGCGTTTGGCGCTCCGTTCTCTCTGACTACCCCGCAAGGGATAAAGCGTGAAGCTAAGTTAAGTTCTTTAACTAAAATATGTTCATGTCATAATTTTATTATTTTTGATCGCCGTATGTTATAAGATGAAGATGGCATGTGTACTCTAATAGTCAAGGCGCAAAAGGCAAGAATATTATAAGAAATTATATGAAACACTTGCGAGGCCAATAAAATTAGTTCGAAGTACAATACATAGTATCACACTGTAGGAAATGGAACCAATGGAAAGAATGTACGCCTTTTCAAACAAAAAAAGAATTTTCAAAATTGGTCAAAAAAATATGGAAAAATCGACAGACAAACTAAAAAATATAGTTAACGAATATAGTCTCCTTTTAAAAAAAAAGTCGTAAAAATAAAGCATTTGATTAAGCAAAGTATGGATTTACAAGCAATTACTGCTGTAAAGGATATTATTTAATAATAATAATAACGTTAATTGTTAAAGAAACGTCATCTTTACCACTTCCCTTCACTTTTCTTTCTTGCTTACTAAAGAATTGCATGTTTATTGCTCAGTTTCTCAATTGTTATTATATAGGAAAAAAATATATTAATAAAATAAATACAATTTAGTTTTTTTTCTATACATGAATTTTGTAAGATTTTCTTAAATTTTGTTAACCTTTGCTATTTTTCTGAATTTGCTTTCAAGTGACAAAAGAGCTTTTTATATTTATCTATTGAATAATTTACAAAGGGATAAATTATTTAGCTTTATTTCTGTAATTTAGTCAATGGTTTTTAACACTGTCTTTCAAATATAAAAGTCCATAACGAAATGCCTACCGTCCGTTCGTTGCCTACAATCCGTTATCTGTGTCATTGGTAGGCTATTTGTTATCTGTACCGCTATGCTTTAATATTTGCTTGTTAGTTGTCATTGACAGTTGTCAGTAGCATTTATTAAATAAAATGAAATTTGCTTTGGATGTTAGGATATTTGTAATTTGATCAAAACAAAAGTAATTTTGTATATATCAATAAATAACATTATATACAAAGCGAAATGGCGCTAGCACTGCAAAGGAGGGCAAATGTAAGTTTAATGTTGAATTAAAATCTTCGTTACTAATGTCTAACTCATGTGTGCATAGAACAATTTGTTAAGTATTATGTTGATTACAGGTAAGACTACCGCCAGAGGTCAATAGAATTTTATATATCAGAAATTTACCATACAAGATTTCAGCTGAAGAAATGTATGATATTTTTGGTAAATATGGAGCTATACGTCAAATAAGAGTGTGAGTATTTGGCCTACTATTTCTGTCTACCATACATATTATTTCAATTATATGACTAGTAAAAAATTTTAATTATTGCTTGCAGTGGGAATACACCTGAAACTCGGGGAACAGCGTTTGTTGTTTATGAAGACATATTTGATGCTAAAAATGCCTGTGACCATTTATCTGGATTTAATGTTTGCAATAGATATTTAGTAGTATTATATTATAGATCAAACAAAGCATTTAAGGGCATAGATATAGAAAAGAAACAAGAAGAATTAGACACTCTTAAGAAAAAATATGGTATTTCAACTGATGAACTTCGCAAATAAATATTTTCTACTTTCTTGCTTATATTTTTTTCATCCTAAACCATTTATGTTTGAATAATTAAACACTACAATATCAGAACACTTCTATAAAAAATATGTATAGTGTGTATAGATTAATCCAAGTGCCAAAGCATTACGAAAATGTTGTTAGAAGCTAATGTTCTTAGAAGCATCTACAAAACTTTATGTAGTATATGAGCATGCTATTGCTATTTTTCTACAGCTATTTAATAATATTTTTGCAGCTCCTGCAAAGCAAATATAATATATCGCTGTTAAAATAAAATAAAAAAATTGTCAAGTATCAATGTCTGTATATGGAAGATATAAATGGAAAAAAAATATGGGTAGCATTTAATATCATAGATGGCTGCTCAGATTTTAGGGTTTTTCTTAGTTTTAAGTATTTTCCTCCTGAGTGGACTACATTTTGACAAACTTCCCTTAATCTATTGGTTGTGAGTTCGACCCCTACTTGAGGAAATGAAATATTTAAACTATCCTCTAGTTTAATCTATTCCCAGTTGATGTGTATTATTTTGTCATAGCAATGTGTGTGTAGCACTTTATAAATACAAAAGTATTGTACACTAGCGGCCATTGTGCGGCTACCACAGTTGTTTTATATATCCTTATTATTTTTTTTTATTTAATTATGGTAATTATTAATTCACAACTTATAAAGATTAAGACACATCGTTCCCCACTTTCCGCCGATTTCTGGAGACATTGAGTGTTGAGCGGCGGAACTCAACACCGCGCTTTACCTTGACAGGCTTTTCTCGAAAAATAGAAAATCTAGTCAGTTTAAATAATTTACATTCAAAGAACAAATAAAATTATTGGGGATCAATGAAACATAATTTATGATAAACTGTATTTTTATTTTAAGTGCAGGAGAAATACAGATAATAATTACTGTGACCACCAATGTAAATGTGTAAATATGGTTTTACAAGCTACTCATGTTTCCTATTATCTCTATTTTAAGTTTAATTAAATTGGATATCATTTTCTGTATTCAAAGAGTAAATAAGTCTTACTATACTCGTCTTTATATCAAGTTTTTTTTATTCTTTTTTTTTAATTTTTTTGGTATATTAACAAATTGGTAAAGTTTTAAGATAAAATAGAAATCAGATAGTCACTACAAAACTTTATAATATCACAAGTAACATGAAGAGACATAACAATATATATTTAGTACAATTAGCTTAATCTAAAATATGTTAAGTTAAACACATACATTCTTAGACCAATTACAAAATTATTCAGCTGTTTACAAAAACTTACAGTTTAAAGAAATAATATTATTGGCCACTGGAATAATTTTGAAAATACGACTGATTTACTATATAATGTCATTGTGAGATCAGATCTGTTCAGTCCTGTTTTCATCATATGTGACTGAAAGTGTTTCACAGTTTACAATAAATGCAACAAGTATTTAAACTACAATTATATGTCATGTTTCGCTACACTTTAAGATAGCGATAAGACAATCTTGCACTTTAATATATATTCTTAGTTCACAAAATCAAAAGTGAGCAATGAGTATTACTTTTGTTAACATTACTAGTAAATTTTGGCAAATAAAAACATTAAAACATAAAATTAAAGTTTTATAATGGAAATCAACAACAACTACCGAACCATCTTCATAAATAAATAACAAGTGCAACCTAATGATATAAATAATAATAATAATAACATATCAAATGAATCTAAAACAACAATAAGATAAATGTTCTCGTGCTAAAAGGAAAGTATACAAGCATCAGGGTCTCAGTTTAAGAAGTGGGTGCAGAGGCGAGACGTGCGCGTCCTTCAGCCACCAGCTGCTTATTAAGGTATATATCCTCGTCAGTGGATGTATCTATTAGGTCAAGCGTTAGAAGGGGCTCGCTGGGATTTAGAGGGTCCTTGCCCACTTCCTTGCATATACCCACAAATTGTTGTTCAACACACAGCTCTTGGAATCTTATACAGTCTTCTACGGACCAGTCTTGATGAAGAGGTTTAACGTCTATATTTTTAGAACAAAAAAATATATTTTAAAATAACAACTAACAATTACAATTTTCTATCATAACAAAATAATCTACTTCTTAATGAACAAAAAGCAGCATATAAATAAATATTAAAATTGAAGATATATCTATATAATATTCATGTCGTGGATGGACAAATAAAGTTTAAAATTTTATATATTTTTTTTAAATATAGCAATTAAGTGATTACAATGTTATGTCAATCAGACAGTGGTGGCGCAGGGGCACCAGCGTGCGATATGTTTAGCAAGTAAGAAGTAAGTAAAAAAAATAAAAAAGAACAAATAATCAGCTTTACGCTGTATCCCGCACACAGCAGGGTAGGCAGAGGGATCCTAGTGTTAAGACACTCCGTTCCCCACTTTCCGCCGAATTTTGGAAGCATTGCGTGTTAAGTGGCGGTATTCAACGCCATTTGCCTCAACACGTGAGACATTAAATAAATATTTCATTTCTTCGAGTGGGGATCGAACCCACAATCAGTCGGTTTACAGTCACACTTTGTGCCTCTACGCCACGACTGGCCTCAAAAAAAAGAAAAAAATAAAACAATTGACGCACAAAAGGCGATGTTATTGTTGATCAGCGATTTCTTAGAGATAATCTTTGAGTTAGGAAATTTGCATAATAATAAAGAATGGGTGATGTAAATAAGCATACATAACATACTACATACACATATATTTGAAAAATTACTATTATAATATACAGGGTGTAACGCGATCGAAGGATCATCAGTTGTCCATGGGTAGAGGACCTCAGAACCTATCCATTTCACCCCCATGTATGTTAGGTTAGCATTTGCATGGTTAGGTTTTAAAATGAGGAGTTGTATCTTTGTATTGATGCCACGTTAAGGCCATCTTTTAAATAATATTTAATTTTTTTTTTAATAGTTTTCAATATATTTACAACATGGGTTCGATTCCCACTCCGAGGAATAAAATATTTAATATTTCTGGTTATTAGGCAAGGGGCGGCGTAGAGTTCCACTGCCACTCTCCATAAATCAACGGAAAGTGGTAAATGGAAGTGTCTTAATGGTAACGGAGTATCTTAACACTAGGTTTGCTCTGCCTACCCTGCTATGTGCGTAAAACTAAAAAAACACAAATTATTATTTTTTAAATGATGATTTAAAAAATAATAATTTGTGTTTCGTAGATTAGTTTTTTTATTTTAGTATGAAGATTCAAGGTTATTTAATGTTTATTTATGTAAAGAATTACAAAATGCCGGTGGGTCACGTACCGTAGAGGCGCGCCTTGAGGGCCTGCGGCGGCAGCGAGCGCGCGAGCGGCGCGGCGGCGGGCACGGGCCGCAGCTGCGCGGTGGCGAACAGCGCCAGGTCGCCGTAGTCGCAGAAGTACACCGACACCATCTCCGCCGACACCGCGCCCGCGATCGTCACCCTGCGCCCCAACCTTGTGTCATTGCCGATACCAGACAAACTAGCTACTTGCTAACTTTGTAGAACAGTTAACTAATGTATAAGAAGTGCTAAATTTGAAATCTTTAAGTGGCCAACGACCAGTTTACCCTATATCATAATAACGTATTTATCAACGTGGCAAGTGTAAAAAACATGTCAATTGGCTTGTGAACTTCTATTATTTTTTTAAATTATAAAATTTGGAAGGAATAAAAAGTATAAAATAGATTAAAAAATCTAAATCTTTTTTCGAAGTTGAAATCCAAATACATGGATATTTTATAATATGTTTAACAATTTTTTGAAGTTTAAATAATAAATTTTTATACTTCAAAATCTCAGTTTTTATACAACCAACCTACTTACAACTAGAACCTAACCGCATTTTGGAGCAAAACAGTACAGTTTAGCTGTCAAAAATACTTTCAATGATTTAAATGTTAGGTTACATTCCATTCACATTTAGTCTTAAAGACAAATTAATTTAACAAATATTTTACTGATTAAAGTAATTTTCTTCAAAACTAAAGGAAAAGCAAAAATAAACATCATGCACTTTGCATTTTTTATATTATGAAAAATTAGTGATACATCTTCTTGTTCACTACAAACGACAAAATCCTAAGCTACATTTTTTTTATGGCATTTTAATTTAATTGGAAGATATTCTGTGTCGGATTTCTGCGCTGCTGCGCTTTAAACTGAAGTGCGATTTACAATAAGGTTGGTAAACAAGTAGGTTCGAACTCATAGTAACTTGATTTCAAGTAATGATTGATCCTAATCACACTTTTACTCTACAAGAAATCTTTCTTAGCCGATATAAAATAAGGCAACAAAGATATACGATCGTTAAAGCTTAGCAGGGTGAAAATTTCTTTAACAATGACATATTAACAGTCAAAGATAAATTTAAGTTCCATGTCACAAGACAAAGTACGACGTGTAGTCCCGCTAATTAACATTCAATGTCTCGAAAATTCTCGAGGGAATATCTTACACATTAAGTTCCCTCTGCCTGCCTGTTATATGCGAGATACAGCGTAAAGCTATATTTTTTGGGTCACGCTGTTTCTCACACACAGCAGGGTAGGCAGAAGGATAAGCCTGTTAAGATACTCCATTAATCATTTCTATGGAGTGGCGGAAGTCAACGCCGCGCCTTGCCTCTACACCAGAGCGAAGAAATGAAAATATTAAACATTTCGTTTCCCCGAGTAGGAATTGAACCCACAACCAGTCGCATTTACACACACACGCTTGTACCCATGCGCCACGACTGACCTTACAAAATACTATTAAAAAAATGTTATGAAATATTCTAAAACTGTCATCAAACTCACCTGTACCAAGAGTCATCTTTATCGTAATAGGCTGTGTAAAGCTCGCCCTTACTCGGGTTAGTGGGAGCATCGGACTCTGGTATTTTAGGACACTCTACTTGCAATGACGCCATCATTGTTTGAAGAGTGTATCTCGTGTTATTTGGTTGCACCTTGTAATAATAAAAAATATATTGAAATTATTTAAATTTAATGTAATTTTCCTTTCTGAATAGAGCAAGTACAATGTCACTATTCTGGCACTATGATACGTCGAAACGTTATTTTACAGTGTCAAATATAATTATTACAAATATGAGGTAGAATTTTTTAAAATAAAAACTTAAAAATGTTCAAAACAACACGTACTAAAGGATTATTTTAAAACAATTTAATTAAATAGTACGAGATATGTTACAGTTATAAACAACCTATAGAACATACACAAAAAACATGATCTGGGGGCACGGCAGTGCCCCCGCCAAGTCGAGCAAAAAACAGCGGCACGGCCGTACCATCCTTTTCTCGAAGCAATTCAGGTCATTTTCAACCCCCTATAACTTCGTTGTGGATAAAACAAGAAACCTGAATTTTCAGTAACTAATCAGGCATAATATAAACACGGTATATTTAAAATTTTAGTCAATTTGAACCAGTAGTTTAAGAATGACAACTTGTTAAAGTTTCTAAATTTTGTCACTCATTGACTGACTCACCGACCATCAAAAGTCCAAGGCACTTCTAGCAGACATAGAAGCTTCAAATTTAGAATACAAATAGAGTTTAGTGTCTTAATCATGGGAAAACTTAAATATTTTGTAATTTCAGTCCAGTTTTCCAAATACACCAACTGCATGAATAACTTTGTAATCCCATATAAATGTATAGGATTACAAGGTTACATTTGCAGTTAATGAATCATTATTACTGTATAATACAAAATAATAAGTGTAGATAGGTACCAAAAAGTAGGACTCTACAAAAAGAAGTGAGATGCCATCAAAAACATCCTGTAAAAAAACCCAAGTCTCGCAGCTCAGTCTTTCTACCGTAAGAAGTTGTGAGATCCATGTAATACCAAGTCGGTTAATCTATTTAGTCTCTACTTAAAGGACCTTCTGTCTTAAGTTATTACAGTAGTTATTATCATGCCAATATTAAAAGTATTTTACGTTTTAAACAAATAGATCGACTTGGACATCGCATGAAAACACAACCTATCGAAAGACATAATAGACATCATATTCGGAAGGACTCTGGTGAGGAATTCGGTTGCTGGCCCGTCGTGCTGTGTAGTGTGATACATACTAATAATAAAATCATGTGATGTCCAAAACGTTTCATAAAATGCTTTGTTAAGTAAATCCAGTAATTCAATAATCCAGTACTCCACAGGCTGTAATAGTGCCAAAATAGTGAGATTCAATAGTGTTTTATTTTACAACCGTGCACAAATTTTAAACATTTTTTAAAGTGTTAATCCACACTTGGGAATTAAAATTTGTGTACGATACTTATTTAGTATCGTACACAAATTGTTTATTTAATTGTTTATTTTAATTTTTCTTAAAGTGTATAAAGTTCTTGTTTATCTCGCTCTTGTTTATTAATTTATGTATAAGTCACATGATACTGAGACTAAGCTCAATGTTTTTTATAGGGCAAAGTGACAATTAAGTGCAAACAGTGTCCGTTTTCTATTTTCCGTCTGTGTTCAAGACATTCCATATGTAGTGATAAACTTGACACTGTGCTTTGTACTATTAGAAAGAAAGAAAACAAAAAATCCGATTAAGAGTATGAGTTTACACTTTCAAAACATAAAAAGGAAATAAATAAATATAGTCACAACAAAGTTCCATGGGTTGGCAGCCATAGCGACGTAGACGTCGAGGCAGGCGTCGGGCGCGGGCAGCGCGGGCGGCGGCAGCTCCCCGCGCTCCAGGCCCGCGCCCGCGCCCCCGCCCGCGCCCCCGCCCGCGCCCGACGACGCCGTGCGGAAGATGCGCTCCTTCTTCCTGTGCAGCGCCTCCAGGTGCTTCGAAGACTCGCTCTCCCCTTCCTCCTCTTGAACTTTGCCCCTGTTGCATATTACAGATCACTAATTCATAACGAGAAGGAAAAAGACGCAGGAGCAGGGGTTTAATATTTTCAGTTCCTCATTCTGGTAACGACGCAAACCGCGGCGTTGAGCTCCCCCACTCAACACGCCATGCCTCCAAAATGGAGAAAAGACGGAAGTCTTGTTGGGAACGGAGTTTCTTAATACTAAGTTTCCAGGTTACCTCTGTCTACTATGCTTAGTGTAGAATACAGAGTGAAGCTTTAAAAAAAGTCTGCCACGGAGACGTTCATACATAACATACGGTACTATAGGCAAACAAGTCATCTCATCATCGTCACCTCTGTTCAAAGATTATTACTAATATGATTTTTTACAATTTTCCCAATGGAGTATTAAATCTATTTTTAGCTTAGAATTCGATATTGTAGTAAGGCTATTGTAGCATTGGCTTGACACCGACTTCAAAATTATAATATCTTTTTTAATTATTTTTGTTTAACAAAATCAAAGTACGTTTTACATTATGTAAAATTAGTTTTTACTTTTTAGTTAAAAATTAAGTTATTTTACGATTTTAAGTGATGGGTAGATCTTAAAAGGATGCTTCTCAAATTAGTGGTAGTCCTATGTAAAACTTCAAACTTAATTAGGTATTATAGTGCAGGCTAACATTTTGGTATATTGCACACATTACAAAAATTTTTGGCCGAATTGGGAATCTCTCCATTTTTTGAAGTTGGTTGAAAAGAAATGCAACGATGAGGAATCTCACTTCTGACACCAATTTTAACAATGTTTTCCCTCATAACTATATTAAAAAAAAATTTGGTCAATTTCAACCGGATCCCATAAACCTTAAAGTGTATGCTTTAAAATAAAAAAAGAATCATCGAAATCTGTTGGCGTGATATTGCGTTATTCGTCCATTTGTCGCGGACATACCTAATGCCAATTTAAGATTTATGTGATTTTCTCATAGATGCCATTGCGAGAAATGGACCAAAAAATTGGGACCATACAGGAAGCAACTAGCTTGCAAATAAAAAAAAAATCATCAAATCGGTTCCCCTAGTCAAAAGTTCTGAGGTAACAAACATACAACAGTCGAATTGATAGCCTCTTTTTCTTACAGAAGTCGGTTAAAAAATGCTTAATTTTTTTATATTTTTTTCAAAATAATGGGATAGTCGTAAAAAATCATAAAACGGGGATCACTTAATAACTATATATGGCATTTTGAAGGTCAATCTTCAGATTCAAAATGGCTGTAAAAAATATGAACAAAGCAGTAATGCCATTTCAGTGATTAAAACGGCGTCCCACGACTACCGGGTCAAACTATATGAAAATTTTAAGGAAGTGTCAGCCCTACAGGAAGCTACCACCGGCTCGGAAGGCTGTTCTGCTGAGAAAAGCCGACAAGAAACTCACGCACTATTGTCAATATTATTTTTACTTTAATTTTGAATTGTTCTAGAGGTAAGTGTATAATCCCACAATTGTGATTTGAATCCACAATCATTGATACTTTATACTGTGTATAACTATAAAGTAAATAACAATAATTCAATTGTAATAAAAATTAAGTAATAGACGAATATTATTAGTATAAAGCAGACAAGTTGAGGTCAATGGTCGTCAGTTCACTGACCCCGTTCGCACTTGCACGCTGGCGCAGTGAAAGTCGCGGTCACGCTCTAAATAAACTTAATCCGTTGCATTGAAACCAATCATGAATACAAATCTATGCGTAACAAACACACATTAATTGTAAGTAGATTCCACTAACATGCTTATTTTCTTTTAAAAAGTAGGTTACAAGAATATAATGGGATAGGACAACATGCACCTACTTTGCGATTAGATCCTGTATTACAAGCACTGGAAAAATGTGCTTTTGAATTTATGTTATTTTTAAAGTGAGCATATGTGATTAACATATTTAAACTTGACTGAATGGCAATAGATGCATAGCTTTTGTTTATCAGTAATCAAGTAAGATTTGTATTTTTACACAAGAAATTTAACATCAAAGAAAAATTGAAAATATTAATTTTGTATTACATTGTAAATTACATTAATTAAAAAATAATAGGTATTATTTAAGAAAAAGGTTAGAATAAGGAAAAGTAGGGCCAATTACAAAAAATCATATTCTTTTTATAGAAACATTTTTTTTTGTTTCTAAAAAAAGTATTTTTCTGTCCTAAGTGTGGAATAACACTTTTTAAATGTTAAAAATATTTTTCATATAATAATTAATAAGTAATATATGAAGCTTCTCTTCTATAATGTTTCACTTCATAATAGATTATATAAAGAAAATCTGATACTAACAGCTGTAGGCACTCATACTCCATGAGTATGGAGTTGTTGACAGAGGTAAGGATGTGCTGCGGGCCGAGGCGCACGAAGAGCTCGACGTGCGGCGCGCCGGCGGCGGCGGGGGCGCCGGCGGGCGCGGGCTGCGCGCGGCACAGCACGCGCACGCCCAGTAGCATCTCGCGCAGGCGCGCCACCATGCTGCCGGCCGCGCGCTCGGCCGTGCCCAGCCGCACCTGCATGGCCTGGTGCGGGTAGGCGTTGAGCGCGGGCGAGAAGCTGCTCAGCGGCACGAGCGAGGACAGCGGCGCGCGCAGGATGAGGCCGCTGTCCACGAGCTGCGTGCGCACCGTGCCCTCGCCGTCCAGCCCGCTGATGACGGCGCAGCGCACCCAGTCGCCCGCCAGCGTGCGCACGATGTAGAGCGCGCCGGGCGCGGCGGGCGGCGCGTGCGGCGC
>JAATLQ010009845.1:39556-57486 GCA_013421005.1 Heliconius erato x Heliconius himera
AAACATACGCAACGATATCTATTGACAACATATGATAATGGATGTTGATAACGAATAAAACATATTGTTGAGTTATTATCTGCTTAACGTTAAGTTAATTACGTCATGTAAGTGTAATCTATACTTATAATAAATTTAACATAAACATAATAGTATTTTTCTAACAATGTTCGAATGGTTACAATTCAATTGTAAGTCCAATAGATGGCGCTGTGCATAAAACGTCGTCTCTGATCGCGCGGGCAAGATTCTGGGCAAAAGAATGACTTTAGAAACGTCTTATTTATTTGACTGTTGATAAATTTACGTATTTTTAAAGTATAATTGTTCATAGTACTAACTACAAAGTAAACTAAATTGAATTGTTGGTGAAGATTACCTTCGTAACAGTCTAGCTTAATTCGTAATTATGTTAAATAACAGTGATAAAGAATGACTTTATATTCTAAGAAATATTTTGAATAGGTTCTTCAGTCCGTTCGTTCGTTTATGTTATTAATATTTTTTAAAGAAACGTATAATATATTTAACTTTTGGGAGCAACCTCTAAAAAATTGTGTCTCAAAAAAAAAATGCTCTGATACAGTTTATAAAAATATCCCGCAGTATTATTTCATAACTTACAAGCGACACGTACCGACATTGCACTATTGCACCTGTATGTTGCATGTATGTATGTGCCAAGGGTATTTTGGGGTACATATCTCAAAATTCTTATAAGATAACTTTGTTGTTTGTCCGTCTGTCAAGACTATTTTGTACGAGATCGGTTAAAGGTTAGATACCTCAATGTTCAAGTCTATATTCCCTTAGAGCACAAAAAATCTATCTTCTAAATCATCGCAATCAAATGACGATGAAATATGAGGGTTTATGCTTCGTTTTTTGTCGCATTTTCTATCATAACTATAAGGTACTTCCCGTTGATATACAATTAAGAAATTTGTTAAGAAGTTAAAACTTACGGCACGTATAAAGGAAAATTTCAAAATTATTTTTCAAAAAATGACTACTTATTGTATTTGTGTCACAGAAAAATACCATTAGGTACAAATTTTTATCTGTCCTTAATTTGATACAAAATGAAAACTTAATTAGTTATTCTTTTGGTGTATCTCCATTCATGAAACTGGTACGAAACTCTCGGGTCATGTTTTCTGTTTCAAAGATGTCTAATATTTTGGAAGCACTTATTCCTCTTTCATCGATGGATTTTAAAACTTCCAGCTACTTATGCGATAGTTCGACTCCAAGTTTGGACGTCTCGTAGCTCAAAATGAAACAGACTCCTTATTCCAGCAACGACTACATATTGGTCTGTTCCCAGGATAAGCACTCGTGTGTCTACAACTTAACCTTTAATATGTCCGCTAGGAATAAGTCAATCATACTTTTCACGGTGAGAATGTAGTAGAACGTGCGAATGGATTGATGATGAAGGAATAGCAACAAAAATTAATGAAGAAAAAGTGAGCGGTAACAAAGGTAGTGGGAGACCTCGGTTGACCTTTGAAAATACAGCATCAAAGATACTGAAGGAGAAAAATCACGAAAAAAGCATGAGGACGCCGCAGATGGCATGTATGAAAAGTTGAAGATAGTGGACGAGGTGAAAGAGGTATATAGAGACCGTGGCGTTTGGCATTTCGTTCTCTCTGACTTTCCCACTAGTAATACAGCGTGAAGCTAAATAAATATTTTATTTCAATTCTGTTGTAAAGTATCATTGTTGGTACCACTACAGCATCATTTTCCTTCATTTACTTATCATTATTCTACACTAATTGTCATTGTCCGTATTAGCTCATTTTTTACAAATTCCATTTTTAAAATAAATAGGAGTTGTTCATAGATGAAATGAAACTCAAACAAACTAAAACAAACTACGGACACGTTTAATATAAAATTGAATAGCTAAGATTACCAAATAAAAAACTACATAGAAGATATACCGTTTAAATCTAAACAGTTCACTTCTAAATATACCGCCGCACTAGTGTTTACAAGAGACAATAAACGGATGATTAAAAAATATCTTTTAAGAAGTTCGAAAGTGAATAACGGATTAACTTATAAATTATATTATTAAATACCCGATAAAGTTACTGTTTATTTTTTTAATAGTACTAGTACAATTACCATATTTAACTAGGTATGTTATCGGCTGGACTTCAGCTTTGAACAAAAATGTTAGTGTAAATGCTTTTTTTTGTAAAATTTCTGCTTTCGACACCTACTACTCCCCCCATCTAACATATTTATGAACATATCTGACAATATTTGATGCTACTAAGTTTTATTTTAATTGGTTTCCTTCCTAACCTACACTAATATAGTAATGTATGTAATATTTTTGAATGATCATATAAAAATACTAATACTTTCAAATAATAATGTGTCTTCTTAAAACTAAGGTCAGTTGAATAAAATAAAAACATTTTGAATTCAAAGTTTATTGAGTCATATTTTATGTAACATTTCTTATTTAAGTATATAAAATTAATTATCTTAGCTATATATATACGGGGTATACATAAAAGTGATATACATTTGGAAAATGGTTATACAGCTTATGCAGAAGTTGTTTCTTCAACTTTTACTTTTTCGTTAGCATCATCTTCTGTTTTTGCAGACACTTCTTCCCCGTCACCAGGTTTTGATTTCTTATCACTTTTACGAAATTTATCATACCTTTAATAAAATTAAATAATAATTATAAGAAAATATTATTATTAAACTCCACTCGAGAAGATGAAAAAGATGAAATATTTACTTAAAATTTTATTAAACTTCTTCGCTCTGGTATTGAGGCAAAGCATAGTGTTGATTTCTGCCACTCAACACGCAATGCCTCCAGAATTTGGCAGAAAGTGGGGAATAGTGTCTTAACACTAGGTTCCTTCTGTCTACCCTGCTGTGCGCGGGAAACAGCGTGTAGCTGATTATTTATTACTATTAACAATATTTAAATAAATAAATTACCTTCCAAGGTCTTCTTCGTCATCACTAGGTTCATTGCCTTGTGGATCAACTTCCCGAAGCAATTCCCCTATATCCTTATCAACATCTGCCCACAACTTGTCTTCACTACCTGGAATCATAATGAATGCAAGTAATAGTTAGTTCTTAATGGACATTATGAGAAATGTAATAAAATATGTATATGATATATTCATACCAGATATATTAGCATTATCGGTACCATTTTCCAAGTTCTTTTCAGATGCAGCTTCATTTTTTTCTTTATTTTTTTCAGAATTATCCTCAGTGGTTGATTCTTTTTCATCTTCTAAAAAATTAAATTTCATATTTAGAATGAAGTATCAAATGGGATTATATGCTTTTATGAGTAACATAGTATAAGACAAGTGAGGTGATGTCACATACTTTGAGAGTAAAACAATTTTTTTTTTTCAAGCATGTATGTATGTATATTGTATATAATTTTGAAGAATGAAAAAGAATGACTAAATTGTGGTCGATTATCGAAACCACAACCGAACAAAAAAACGGCGTTGAGTTTCACCACTAACACTCAATACCTTGAGGCGGAATTCGGCGGAAAATGTGGAATGAAAATGTATTAATGAGAATGGAGTGTTTTAACACTAATGTTCCCTCTATCTATCATGCTATGTGTGAAATACAGCGTCTCAATGTCTAAAAGCAAGAAATAAAAAAAAGTAATAATAAGAGCACTAACCCTTTTGCTGGTGTAACTGGCGGTGAATGCGCTCGGCGTGACGGCGCAGCGTGCGCGTGTCGCGGTGCTGCACGTAGCGGCCGAGGTGGATGCGCAGGCGGCAGTGGCGGCGCAGCGCCTCCGCCTCCTCCGAGCTGCCGGTCTCCGCCCGCGGCAGGTACACACGGCAGAGCTCGCACCACCATACCTGTTTTTATACCAGATTTTTTTTTAGCTTCCCCTTTTTAAATAATTTTAAACAAATGTCTGACAAGTTAGAAGTTAGTGAAGGACATGTGATGCGCTTACAATACGATAATTTACCCGAGGATAGTAAAGAGAAAAGGGACTTAGAGTGATGATCATACAAGTATATTGAAAAAATCATCTCACTTATTTTCTTTTTGTCTGTACATATAATTTTGTTTTTTTTACAAAAATACGTATACAGTGTTTTAGTCATCACAACTTTAAATGAAACCACAGTTTTAACTATTCCATAAAAACCTAATATGTATAAATAAAACAAAAACATTTTTCCAAAAATTAAATTATTGTTTTAAAATAAAACGCCATGTCAAGAATTACGCACACAGACACAAATCTATCAAGGCGATGACGCCGTTCACGCCCCATTCACAAAATCAAATCGTAGGTAATGGCGGCGATATTGAATTGCGTAAAATAGAACGGGAAATATCCCTTTCACGTTCTAATATGTTTTTTGAGCGTTTAAATTATATTGCGTTTAAAAGCGGCAGATCGGCATGAGACGTATGCGGCGGTATCTGGCACGTTATTCTTAACAAATGGCGTTTTATTTCACAACGATAACTTTATTATTTATTTACTTTGAAAAAAAAAAACACTTTTTAATCTTTGGGGAAAAAATAACTGCACTAGGCTTTTATATAGTAGTTAAAAGTGTGGTTTCATTTAAAGTGCTGACAAAAACACTTAGTAAACAAACTCAGTGTATTCAGTAAATAAACTCAAATTTTCTAATTATAAGTTTCAGTTTCAATAGGCGTCACTCAGGGCGCACTTAGTCAAAGGAAACCTAGTGTTAGAGCACTCCACCTAGACATTACTTATTGAATGGCAGAACTTAACGCTAGGTTCTATTTTATTACAGACTGAGGGTACTGTTTTAGAACCCAATGTTGCACTTAGTGTACTATAGGGGTATGGTAAAAATAATTCAGTCCACAAAGCAGATCACCCGACTCAAGGTGTTACTATGAGTTACTATGAAGTTACTATGAGATTGTTCTTATTTTTGAAATAAGACATGCTTGCTGTTTTATACAATACATAAAATTTATATTATTATTTATGTTACGGGCATTTTACCTCCATCTTTTTAATATGTTCACTTCCAATATTGATTTCCACCTTTGCCTTTTTAGGAGAAGATTCTTCTTTTTTTTCTCCACCTGAGTCATCGTCTTCAACTTCTGAATTTACAATAGTTTAATTTTTCATTAGAAAATTTATGGGCATATAATATATAGAGAATTATCACATTTTGAACATACAAGGTATAAATAGTTATTATAACATTTGTTTTGATAAAAATAGTAGTTAACTATATAGAAACGTAAATAATTAGAGTTAGGATTTGAATTTGTTAATAATTTTGAATATGAATAAACTGATATAAAATAATTACCATCTACATCACCCACAGAATCCAATGTCATAAAGTTGTCCAAGTCCACATCCATGCCCTCATCACCACTTGCTTCTGCTTTAGGACTAGAGCGTCGTGCGGTCTGACTAGCTTTTTTCTATGGCAACAGGGAAAATATTAAATAAATATATTTATTTACATTTAACTAATATGCATTATGTATTAAGAGAACGTACCTTCAGATGGTCGATGGAGCAAATGTGATGTTCGTAGATCATGGGCGAGCGGAAGGTGGTGCGGCAGATGCGGCAGAAGGGCATGAGGAAGCGCTTCATGGCGCGGTGCGTGTCGGTGAGGTTGTGCGCGTGGCGCGTGGTGCGGTGGTTGAGGCGGCACACCAGGCAGAACGTGGTGCGCGCCGCCAGCTCCGCGCTCGCCGCCGCCTCCAGCTCCCGCTGCGCGCCGCGCTGCGCCACGCGCATGCGCAGCAGCTGCGCCTTGTGCCGCCGCGCCACCGCGCTCATCGCCGCGCGGTGCTTGCTCGACAGCAAGTGCTTCGCGTACCCCTATCAAATAAACTAACTTTTACATCTCTGTACTATTTAGCTAAATATGTTTCTACATTAAGTACTTACCGCAAATGTAGCGCATTTCTCCTTACAATGCACACAAGAGAGGTGGACATAGGTTTGTGATGGAGCAGCGTCAGAGGCAGCGTCCGGTTCTTTGTCAGTGTCGTCACCGCCATCGCCAGCTTCACCTTCTGATGCCTCAGGCTCCGCCTTAGCGTCGCAACGTTATAATTAAATTATTTTAAACTATAATTAATACATTCTTTTCTAATTATTATTATGATTTAATTAGATAGCCAGTTGTGGCGCAGGGGCACAACTGTCACTGTAAACGTGACAGGTTGTGGATTCGATTTCCATTAGAGAAAAAATATTTAATATTTTCATTTCTAGGCTCTTTTGTCGACGCAAAGCGGGGTATTAAGTTCCGCCACTCAACACCCAATGCCTCTAGAATTTGGTGGAAAGTGAGGAGTGGAGAGACTTAACACTAGGCTGCCTCTTCCTACTCTGCTTCATGCAGAGTGGAACTATGGTAACTTCCCTATCACTTACTTTTGGTGATTTAGCCTTGACTTCTTTTTTTTCTTCTACACTTTCCTCTTTCTCATCAGCTTCCCAATCTTCTTCTGTCGAAGAAGCCTCTTCCTCCTTTGATTTAACTGAGCTAGTGTACAATTTATAATATAAGCTATTATTTAGAAACCAAAATTACACCAATTGAAACTATATTTTAAGATATATATTTTATAATGAATAAATTTTATGAGCTGCTATTATATGAGCTACAGGTTCACTTGATATAATATAATAATCATTACTTCTAAGCCAACTCATATAAATCTTTTAACAAGAGCTCAAGATCTGGGTTTTCTAGTGTCCTTTAGCCAGTTTATCTAAATTGGAGATATAACACAATTTCATACATATTATGGTGAGCAATCCATTACTGTAATTTTATATCTTTACTTATCAATTTCCAAAATTTTCAACAATTTCTCTTATATTTTTCTATTTCCTTCTCATTGAAATAAGTCAGGTATTTTTTATATATAATATTATAATTTCTAAAACCTGTTTTGTGGATATTCAATTTACTGATTGTTTCTTGTATATAATAAGCATAACAATTCCCCAAAAGAGCGAATACTCATTAACAAGCCGTCTGCCATCATTGTTATATGTCCAGAACAATAAAACCTAGTGAATTTAAGTTGCGTCAGTTTACCTTCGGGCTTTTACACTTCTAAATGGTCGGGTGTATGCCAGTGAGCGGTCTGCGAATCGTCTAGAGGCGAATGAGCCTCTGGAGCGCGGCGCCCCCCGGTAGGAGGCGCGCGTGCGCAGCGTGCGGCCGCGGAAGGCGCGGCGCGGCGCGCGCGGGCGCAGGGAGGGGCGCGGAGGCTCGCGCGGCGGGCCCATGCCGCCCGCCTTGCGGTAGTGGGCGGTCTCGCGCGGCGGCGAGCGCCTGCGCTCCTCGCCGCCGAACGAGCGGCGCTCTCCGCCGTAACTCTCCGGCCTGCCGCCGTACGACCCGCCGTAATGGCCCCCATCGTGACTACGTCTATCGCCCGACGACCCCTGTACATAACTTGCTTTTGCAATTTTTCTAAATCTTAACAATAAAATGAATTAAGTTTATTTTCCTTTTCTAAGTAAAGCCTTAATTGACGACCGTCAACTTTACACCGCCCATCTTAATCATATATTTTATTAGTTTTAATACAGACTTATTTCAGTAGGTTACAGTACTGGTTAAGATATTTTGAAATAACCATTTAATGGTACACTGATATTGCCAGATCATTAAGGATTTTACCCTTTGTAGGTGAAACATGTCTATTTTTTACATCCATTGTATTATCCAATTTAAATAATAAAATCCACGTATTCAATGGCCTTAGTCGTGATTCAAAATCAATATTTTCAAAATTTTTAACATAACATTTCAGTCAAGTTTTAGTTACTTTATATTTGAAGTAGTTGTAAGTTATCATAAGATACTCATTTCCGACCTCCATAATCTCTCTAATTTTATATGATATTTATTTTGTAAATACATTCCTTTTATATAATATTGTCATATGATATAAAATGAGATATCATGACACTTTTCATATTAAGGAAATCATGCACTATGTTTCTGAGATTAACCAAATCATCTGTGCTCGAAACACATATAATAGTTTGTGCATTTTAATGTCTACATCCAATTTTTTAATGGGTAATCTTACTATTCACAATGAAATGTTGAATATTGTTCTGTCTGAAAATTTCACTAACTAACCTCCATTCTCATCCTTTTGCGATCTGGTGAGCCTGATCTACCACCATAGTCACGATTTGAATAACTACCAGAATTTTCCTGAAAGTCCAATGTTTACACTTCACATCTTTGTTTATCCAGTCATTATTTACGAGAAAACCACTTAGTAGTAGTTATAGAAATAGATGGCAGAGCTAAAGTCAAATATATTTTAAAATATGGTTTGTTATAATATTCTCTATGATCTATATGATTAATTATTATTGATAGTTTAAATTATATTTTTCATATTGCCATATATACTTTCCATATTCTTGTTCAACAGTAGTTCAGTCATGTACTTTTTCAATGTGTGTAACATTTATTAAAATATATATATCAAAATGGAACTACTTATAGCATATACAAATTCTAACAGAACTTACTGATCGATAAGGTTTTTTATAAGAATCATCTATTCTATCACGACTTGAAGCATATCTATTTCCGCTGCCGCTGTTATAGCGGGAATCATTATTGTAAGATGAATATCCTCCGCCTCTTCCACGTCCGCCTTCATAACCACCTCGGTTGTTACCACGATATGATCCTCTATAACTACTCCCCCGGCTATTGTAACTTCCTCTGCCGCCGTACCCGCGACCACGAGACGACATCTATTATGTAGAAAAGTTTTTTTACATAAATTATAAGATATGATGATTATAAAATATGTAAATTAGGAACTACCGCTTCAATTTAGGGATAGGTACTAATATAAGAAAGTATCAACTAATTTGCCATTCTAAAAGAGCAACAAAAAAGTGTAAATACAGTAAAAAAATAGTTATTTAATATTTAGTGGAACTTAGTGCAAATAAAATTTAATATGATTATCAGTAAGTTAGAAGTTAGGAAAAGCATGTTTTTAAATGTATTACAAAGCAGCTAACATATTACTAGGAAATTCTATTCTCAAAAAAAATCCAATTTAAAAGACAAAACTTTCCTACTATTGTACTATACTGTATACAGCCACACAGTTATTTAAAAATCTTTTATATAATAGATAATAAAAGAATAATTTTGTGAAATATAAAAACCCAAATGCCTATTGGGAAAAAAAAAAAATAAGTGGATATGCATTTCTTTTAACTACATTTCTGTAAGTGATTTTTTGCAAACTGAAAACAAAAGTAATTGAAAATATTATCATATAATTTGTTATACATTAGCACACACAAAGAACAAAAACATTTCACTAATGACATATACACCACAAAGGATTTTCCAAAAGAGATATTACAGAAAAGACAAAAGCTGAAAATAAAATTTAAACAAGAAACCAATAAGGAAAAAATTACACTTTCCTCAAAAATAGTCCATGGTTTAAACAGAAAATACATTAAGATAATCAAACAGATATATGAGAACAGTACTTCCAGGGTCCAAGTGGAAAAAATTGGAGATAAGTTTCAAATTAAGAGAGGGGATTGACAGGAAGACTCTTTATCTTCAAAATTGGTCTTGGATGTGCTGACCCATCTGGCGTTAAAAGTAAATGGGAGCAGAATGAACCGTCTCAGGTTTACTGATGAATTAGTGATATTAGCAGAGAACCCTGAAACCCTCAAAAAATATTACAATAACTAATCATGGAGACTGAGAAAGTGGGATTGACTACTATGTTCATTACATAGATAAAACAAAAGTGAGGACTAACAGCTCCAAAATCGCAATAAAAGTCAACAATCAAACAGTGGAATAAGTAACTATATCTATCTCAGACAAACAATTTCCCCATACTCACAAATGTCTAAGGAAATACAGAGGTGAGTTAATAACAGTTGGTAACTTAAAGTATGTCAGCAAGGAATAGAGAGGAGCATTTTGGGTGTTAAATTAATGAAAAAATGAGACTTACCAAAATCAGGGAAAAAACCAGAGTGACCAATGTGATCTACAAGTTAAAAAGACAGATGGAAATGAACTGGCCCTATTATGAGGAGATCCAATAAGGAAAAATAGACAAGAAATATAATCGAATAGTATCCTCAAGATGGAAAACGCCTATGAGGCAGGTAAATAAGACGATTGGAAAATGATCTGTCCAAGAGGTGGAGAAGAGTAGTGAAGGACTGGCTGAAGTGTAATACCTGTAGGAGGCCTTTGTCTAAAATGACAGCCGGACTCAGAATGCATGAAATATAAAGTATATCTACAATTGAAATATTAATTAATTATACTTAATTGTTTTATAAATATTGTTAATTTATGTTATTAATGTCGAAATTTCATTTAATTGTAATTATAGGCATGAATTAAGAGAAATAACGGCTATTATTATTATTAATAATATTTAGTAAACAAATACCAAACACTTTCAAGACTGATTCTCCATTTATTTGTAATATTGTAATGATAAAACTGCGGAATGATTGTTTTATTACCACATTTACATCCATTCTTCAATAATAATATGAAATAATGTTACCTAGATTAATAAGAAGAATAATTATGACTATATTTTAATGAATGGTTGTTTCTGTGTCAAAGTTACCCATATGATGGGGTAACTTTGACAGACTACAAAATTCTGATTTTCTTCTGTATGATGTATTGTAAAAGGTTTATGCGAATGTTTATGGGCGAAAAGCATGTATGAGAGCAGTAATAAAACAAAGACACTCTTGCAATGTGCTATAAATTTTAACACAGTGCAAAATATCGCTCGTATCAGTCAAAGTTACCCAAATTGATTGTATTAAGAAAAAATAGGGTTATTTTAAATTATATTATTTTATTATTTATATGATAAACATTAGATGTTATACGGATAATGTTTACTAACAAGGATAAATATGTATTATTTCTATTTTAATTTGTAAATTTCTATAATGCACCGGCTTTACCGTCATCAATATGGATAATCACAAGTCATACATGCAGTTCTACAAAATATAATAAAGTGATATATTTATAATACATTACTTACGTTCCAATAACTTAAATCTGGAATATGTGGTTAAGTAGTTAGCAAAATAATTGATACGTAAAAGTGACCACGAATTGAAGACAATATGGCGGCTGAGAACAAAATCGGAAATATCATTAAATTGTGAGGACGCTTACAGATTTTACTTTAGCATTGTTGCCAGTTATCATCCTATAATTTTCAAAAAAATATAATATAGGTAGGAAGTAAGGAACAACCAAAATGAGATTTGGAGCATCTTAAACTACATCGGTACCTATATATATATTTTTTTGTATTGACATACGACCATTAAATATTTTATATTAATATAAATAGTGACAAAACGTATTGTATTACTTTTATTCTGGAAAATTTGTGGTAATTTAAATTTCTTTACTAGTTTTCATGATATTGAAATTTCAATACCTTTTTTATGGTAATATTTGTAATTATATACAGTATTTAATATTTTTAATATTTATCTAAATCAGGGGTTCCAAACCTTTTCTTGATAAAGGACCACTTTTATATCATTCTTGGTAGCAGGGACCACTATGCATGTAGGTATGTAGGTATAGTTAAAATAGCTGTAATAATTAAACAGAAACTTCGCCTTACCATCCTCAGTCATAAAATTAAAATCGTTCGCGGACCATTTTTAGGCTTCTGCGGACCACTGGTTGGGAACCACTGATCTAAATCTTTACTTAAATAGTCATTTATAGAAATGAAAGAAAATAACAAGAAGTATTCATATACATTATAAAAGCTGAAGGGACACTTAGCAGGTCCTCGTCATAAATTATGCTGATCTGAAGACTAGACTTAATGCTCGTTAGTAATTTTAAAAATACATTGATCAAAAAGTAAAATACTTATAAGATTTAAACATTATAAAATAACACTACTTGTAACTGATCTTTTTATCTTAAAATACATATATCTTAGCACTTTCTTATAATCATCATAAAAAATAATGTTATATGGTACGCTTACACGCTTGGCAAGCCACGACAAGCCTCCACAAGCACACCTCGTATAAACGGGGAGTTTTTTCCAGATCAAAAGGCTTGTGAGAGCTTGTTGTCGTTCCGAAGCTACCGTAAGTTGGTGGGGAATAATTATTTTTTTGCTAACTTGCTTGTTCGTCGTTTGTGTGTTAAATATGTGGTTATGTAGTAAGCAAAATATTTGATAGGTAAAAGTGAACATGAATTGAAGACAATATGGCGGCTGAGAACAAAATCGAAAATATCATTAAATTATGAGGCCGCTTACAGATTTTACTTTGGCATTGTTGCCAATTATTATTATTTTTTCATATTGAAATACGGCCACTAAATATTTTATATCAGAATAAATACTGGCATATAACTATAACTGGACTTTTTTAATGTTAAAATTCATATATCTTATCACTTTCTTATAATCAACATAAAAAATGAAGGTCTTATAATACGCTTACACGCTTGGCAAGCCTCGGCATCCGTCCACAAGCACAAGAGTGTGAACAAGTTCTCACAAGCTTTTTGAGATCTTGTTGCCGATCCAGGCTACCGTAAATTGGTGGGAAAAAATATATATTTTTAATTTTTTTGCGTATCTGTTGGTTCGTCGTTTATTAGTGATTGTTCGATCGAATTTATTGTTTGTTCGTTATTTTATAAATATTTAAAAAAAAAATATCTAAACTCTGGCACTTAATAAAATAATGTCTGGCTGTTTCTTTTATTTTCCTTTAAATCTTAATTAGATATGGTTTATCTTGCTCTACAAAATTTTTTGGTTGCGAAAACTTACTCGACAGTACTTGATCTGTTTCACAATTTTTTTTTGTTGCGGAAACTCAAAAGCCAGTCTTATTAGGCTCACTGATATTTGGGTTGTAGATACTCACAGAAGAGTCTTATTTGGCTCTCAAAATTTATAGGTTAAGGAAACTCAAAGGAAACTACTCATATCATTTGCTTCACAAAATTTTACAATAATGTCTCATTAGGTTGCGGAAACCCTAGGAGCCATGGGCCTAAGGTTACTAAAGGCTACTTAGGCAATTTTTTTTGGTAGACTTATATCATTCTAAACTAGACAATCTGGCTTTGGAAATGCTGAGCTGCTTAGGAGCCCACATAAAATTAGTAGTAACTTGATAGTGGTGACATGGGCTAAGTGACAGTGCCAACCTTCACGGTAGGGGCCCCTACAGGTGTCAAAAGTAGGAAAACTAGCTGTAAACACACCCACCCACCACTACCATTGTGTTTTAGAATGCATAATAAGTTAAATTAATAGGTTCAGTGAAAATTATTACATGACTTAGTTTCATACAGGTAGATTAGTAAAACGATAAAATATAAATAAAACAAACACTTATGTGTTCTATATATAATTTAGTTTATATCTAAGCCTCCCATATAACAATAATCGAAAATATATATATATATATATATATATATATATATATATATATATATATATATATATATATATATATTTATATATATATATATATTCGATTATATATATATTAGCTATTTGATTTCTTTCCTCCAAAAATTTCATTCCAATATCCTTGTATGTTAGTCCATGAATCCTGTAAAAACATAAATATATATATTTTTTAAAAACAGAAAAATCGCTAAGCGTCATAAAAAGTGATGTAGCTATGTGCACAGATAATATTATATAAACCTACATCGGGACATATGCTATTTAACATTTTATTCGGATTGATTTATTTGATATAATCATCATCGTGCCTGCCTGTCTATATATTCGCCAATGGTGATTCTGGATATGTATATGCAAAGGCCTCTCTAATGGCACTGGACATACTTGTCGCAGAACCGACAACCGTTGGCGCGATTTGGAGTGGGGACCGCACCTCGACAACCTAAATGTAGGATGTCCTCCATCTAAGTGGGCTGACGACATATGCACAGTGGCTGCCGGTGGAAGCGAAGAACCATAGACTGAGCAGAGTGGCATTATAGTTTTAAATACAAAAGTCAAAATGAAAATAACCTTTCTTGATTCACGCCATTCCACATCGCGGAGACGAGCTAATCCCTTAAGATTTCGGTCAAGTATCCTTAAAAATTCTGATCTTGTAATTTTTGGTGACGGCGTTGTTCCATTGTCTACTTTTTCTGGTGTAGTAGGAATGGCCTGTTAAATAAAATAAATATAATTTTTAATTATTAGTTTGTGAAGTTGTCAGGGTTTTTCTCAAATAAATCAAAAATCTTTAATGAATTACCGTTTCAGATATATATTTTTTTTGTACTATTGAAATCCATTTTTAATTTTGGTAATATTTATGATAACAGCACAGTATTGATTAAGTAAAATAAATTGCTCTGTCGGCTCGCTGTAGTTGCATTTTTGAACTATGATACTCGCAAGTATAGTTGCAAAAAGAAATCGATAAGAGAAATGGTCAGTTTTAGTACCCATTAGAAATATGATACCCCTACAAGTCAAATGAATTGATATACCGAATTTTAGTGGCTGCCTTTCAGAGATATCGTAGTGTAAACATTACATAAATATACAAGAAAGCCTAAATAACATTTTAAAAAAGTGACAATAGTCGAATTTTTAATCACGCAAAGCCATTGAAAATGAGGATCGGAGTGTCTTAACACTAGGTTCCCTCTGCCTACTGCTGTGTGCGGAATACAGTGTGAAGCTGAAAAAGGGCAATATCTGTGAAGTTCTAATAGACCAACTGAAGTATAAGATTAAAAGATATGGTGCCTTAACAAAATTTGTTCAGTTTGAAATATTCTTGATTGACATATAAAATCAAAGGGTCAGTAACATCTAATGTGGAACTGTAACAGATCAAGTAAACTACAAAAATTAAATATAGAGTGCCTTAATACAAGTTGTTTAGTTTGACAAGTAATATTGATAAGAGTTAATATCGAAACATCTAATGTGAAACTTTAATAGACAAGCTAAACTAAGAATAATTATGGTACCTTAACAAAATTTGTTTAATCTGATCTCATGACGTTAAGTTACTAATAGACCAGAGGAATCGTTAATGCCGGCTTTTAACACTATAACACGTCTGACGGTAGTTTGTTTCATAATTTCCGTGCATGTCCGTAGTAAAAAAAATCTGGCATACCTACTACCCGGTAGTATCCAATGTGCATACTTACATTATCATCGATAAACTGATTGTTCACCATATTAGAGATTTGTCCATAAGCACTTTTTGTGTCGTTAATTTGCTAAAAAATAAAATATTTTTAAGCTTCCAAGTTGTTAACCTATAAGTAATATATTTTTTATTTAGTTTTTTACCTCTCGTATAAGGTTGAATACCGTACCAAAAAAACCCCATTTTGGCTTAACTGCTACGCTTTTTCCGGCTCTTAGCAATGATTGTCGTAGAATTCGGTCTTTTCCAATTGAATCGTCGGCTAAGGGCTACAATCGAATAATATTATATGTAGTGTTAAAAATATACATACATATTACTTCTCCTCTTTTAATATAAACATATGAACTATTTCAATTGAATATCTAACTATGTATAGTTATGTTGTTCCGAAAACACTGCTGAAGTTCGGTGATATCGTAAATGGATAAGCATATTTATAGATAGTTCGTAAGTAGTAGCAAAAATATTATATCCTAACATATGTTTTTGTTTTGATTCTCATAAACTTCTTATATAATATTTAGATATTGCAAGAAAATTGTTCACATAATATGTAACGATTACGTATACTGACTGGTTGTGCAGAGACTAGGAGTGTGACAGCAGCGACGATCAATGTGGATAAAGCAAGTTTATAATTCAATTCCATCTTCTCGTCGTAAGTGTTGAATTCCTGAAGCCTAAATAAATAAGCAAAACATTATTTTTTAAATCAAAAAGTATTTTACACAAAAGCCGTAAAATTACATTAAAAATTATAATTGAAATATTATATTTATGGTTACCATAAATCTGTAAAGTCAACGTTATTTTGAGAATAACCTTCCTCAAAATATCAGGATCAGTCAAACGTAATAATGGGCGTAGAAAGAGGGAGCCGGCCCAGCCATGAATAGTTTGGTACCCATCGCAGAAATTTTACTTACAACAAAATTTGCCCCGAAAAAATTAAAAAAACAACCTTTATACGAGCATATCTGTTTAAAGCTAAAGTCCAGATAAAAAATATCTCTTAATATGCTAATGATTGAAGCTAGAGAGGACGGAGAGCCAACAGTTTTACTGGTTCTCTTGGGCTTACCATACCGCCAACGCAATCTCAACTGCGAGCCGCATCTGAGAAATTTTGAAAACAATTTTGTAACTTTGTTGGCCTTACTAAAGCGAAAAATTCTATTTTGTATTTATCACTATTTTACCTGAGCGGATAAATAAAGTACCTAGTAGTTTATTATGTAATGTGTCACTATGCGATTACGGCGTAATTTAAAAATAATTAAATAACAATAATTATCGTAATTTATGACTAAGCAATTTTCTCATTATGCTTTTAAGAAACGTAGACGATAACTATAAAATTTAACTCCCAATGATTATTTGCGGTAGGTAATAAACCTATTAATTATTAAGGCTTAAATTATTTATAAGATGCGTATTTTTTGTAACAGTCGTTTCTAGTCCTCATAATAATTATCTAAGCCAAAATATTATGACAGCCTAAAATAATGACAAGAGTTAAGTAACTCAAGGTGTAAGAACGGTACCTTGATAAAAGCCGATTTCAGAAATATTAACGCAGGAATATTATCATATCGTGGGAAACATTCTTTAGGAATACATTTTTCTAATATTTGTATTAATTTGACAGGAACATTTGCTTCTGTACAGCTTTTTCACTATTTTAATTAAAATAAATTTAAATACAGTTCTATTGATTTGAACATGAGCTCGAACATGAGCTCAAATCATGTTCAAATCAATTAAAAGTCACCACTTTTTAGTCTAAGGAGTTTAAGGAGTTAGTTTATAAAAAGTAACTTGCGCTCCCGTTAACATGTCTGCCTTCTTTCATCTTTATTATCACAAACCTTTCACGCAAACCTACCAATTCCTATACGGGTAGTTAAGTAACGCATTATTTAACTTCCGTCATATTTCTTGGGTAAGGATTCTTTATATATTCCGCACCATAAAAATAAAAAAAACACACACACAAAATTAGGATTCCATACAACAAAAGGCAAAATTTAAATATGATTTACTACTATATATTTATATATCTTAGGATAAAATAAATTTAAATGTAGTATTAGAAAATAAATAAATTTATTTACCGTAAGATAAATAAATTTATAATTATCCTAAAATATGGCAAATAAAATATATATTTTTTTGCAAATATATTATATATGTATATAGGAAAGTTAGTATATTATATAAAAAAAACACGAAACAAAATGAATGATTAAAAAAAAAATGTCTGTTTGTACATGCACATCATCGGAACTACAGAAAAGATATAGAGAGATATAAGATATATAAGGTTTATTAAACGAAGCTGCAATCGGCAGCTTTTCTATAAATATATGTTTATAACGCTAAAACTTAAAATAACATTTTGATATCTTATATCATATGTATTTGGTACCTACAATCAAATGAATAGTTAACTCATAAATAGATGTTGATAATACCATACCAGTAACATATTTAGGTTGCATGCGTTGATGTCTTTTATAGTAAAAAAACGTTGTATGTTCTATATATATATATATATATATATATATATATATATATATATATATATATATATATATATATATATATATATATATATATATATATATATATATATATATATATA
>JAATLQ010009845.1:73431-90990 GCA_013421005.1 Heliconius erato x Heliconius himera
TGTGTTAAGACTTTTTTTTCAACTTTTGCTCCAGATCTCCAAGAACATCCATTTTCATCTACCTGTTCATCTGCCAAAACAGTACCATCTATAGGATCCCAATTAACTTTTGCCTGTTAAGACAAATCATAGTAATATTGAATATAAATTTGTATAATATACATCACAAAAATTTGTTTATATATGGAAAATGAAATGTGTATTAGGATGAGAAGTGTATTATAATGAAAATTAAATCAATATAATGAATTGATAGAGTATTTTATTAATATTATTTTCAATTAATAATTTGCACACATTGTTGTACATAGTTCTATTTACATATGTTATCTAATAGAGTCTACAGTAAATAAAAACCAATTAGGTAACATTAAGTAAAAAAAAATCTTTTTTATTCTTCTCATACTTTTAATTTTGAATTATAAAATATTTTAAACAAAAAAAAAATTAAATTAATATACATTACCTTATTTTGGTAAGCCAGACCATTTTCAAACAACTTTAGGAAGATATATTGTGTCCATTTATAATATTTGGGATCACAAGTACTAAATTCTCTATCCCAATTGAAATTAAAACCTAACTGCAAGAGTTGCTTTTTCATAGTTGATATATTAGCATTTGTCCATACATGAGGTAAAGTATTATGTTCAATTGCTGCATTTTCAGCAGGTAACCCAAATGCATCCCATCCAATTGGATGTATAACGTCTTTTCCTTTTAATTTATGAAATCTTGCAATTACATCTGAAATTGAATATACTCTTACATGACCCATATGTAAATTACCTGATGGGTATGGGAACATAGGTAATACATAAAATTTGTTTTTTGTTTCAATTGTATCATAATGTAAAACCTCATTAGCCCAATGTTTTTCAATTTCTAATTTTCTTTCAGTATTTAAATCATAGTCCTGCAAAAACAAAATTAGCCTGTAGTCCATATATTATGTTGAAGCTGTTGCTATGCATTTAAGAGAATGAGTTTTTTTTTCTTGCTCTGGTAAGAAAACAAAGAATAAAGTGCCATTACATTAGGTTTCTTTAGCCTATATAAATTATATATCCATGAAGGATACAACATTAGGATAAAAATATGAAAAATAAAACAAATTGTTGATAATACATTATACAGGCATACAAGCAAACAATACTGACCCATAAACTCAAAGATGTTTTTGATCTACTTAATATACATAATAGTAAAGATCTGCTTTTTGCAATTGGAGATTTATAAAAATTTAAAAAGACCATTTTAGGATGCAATGAAAATTATTATTCCTTTTTTTTCAAACGATTTACAGTGCTTGAATGTATTTTTATTTTTCAATTATTTTTGTGGTTAGAATTTTTATATGTGGTTAGAATGTTTATAAATGCAACAAAACAGTTATGAGATATGAGTCTGCTCATACAATTTTATTAATATAATTTAATATTGAGTGAGCGATTATTTATTTTCAACTTTCCGCTCTTATTTTTAGAAGAAAAAATATTGTTATGGTTTTTTAAAGTATGTGTGTGAAATTTACTTGTTTATTATAATTGCTTTAGTTCATATTTTTTTTATGTTTATTTCTTGTAAAATATAGTACTTATGTTTCTATTTTCACAACTAAACATACACATAGTAAATATTTTAGTTCTCAGCTAAATTTAAATCTTGATTTAAATTATATGTTGACATTAACTATTAATGTTGCCTTATTAATAAACCAGCGGCCCCCGTGCGGTTACGCCCGCTTGTAATATTCGAATATTTATTTAAATGTATTTAAGAAAAAACATTGCTAATCGGACTCGCCCACCGAGAGTTCTGTACCAATTTAAGTACTGTGATTGGCAAGTATCTTATAGATTTTGATGATGCGAAGAAAAAGTTAACAAACTTAAGTTTGCGCGCATATACACTTATTTTATACGAAATGAACTACAAATATAAGTTTGTAATGATTTTTTCTATGAAATACCTATAAAATTTTACTTTTCGATTTTTTTATTTGAATTGTAACATCTTACTTCGTCTTAAATTTTATAACTGGTTTTAGTCTAGTCTACGAGAGGTACACTATAGGTTCTGACTACGCGGCAAATTTCCTACAAAATGATGCAAAAATTAATATACATATCTTTTGGCTACGGTGTATTAATAGCTTAATATCTGGGCATCATGGACTGTATACCTGAATATCTGAAATTAATTTCAGATTGTTTGATGCAAACTGTACTGTACTTTGCAGTGTTTTCCCACATAAATTCCGATTTCGCAAAAAATCCGGGTTAAAACATAGACATAATACTCCACAAATCTTTCTCATTGAGAAATTGCAAGCACTACGTGGCTGCTTGAGACGGGTGTCAACTTACAATCTAGAATCCTAAATGTTCAAATCTTGATCTATTTTATAATCATACAATCTCGAGTTTTTCCCTATCATCATATAAATAATAATTTACAAATAATAAAACATTGAAAACTAAAAATTTAACCAATTCAATAAAACGGTTGTATAAAATAAATCAATTAATTATTACGGGTAATTTTCTTAGACAAAAATGTTAAAAATTGTTTTTTTTTTTTCTATTTTGGTATCGTGTAAATTCCTATATGCGCTTAAAAAATAAAGTTATGTTGATATCACATACATACTCTTCAATTTTATTTATATATTTGCACCTTTACACTGTATCCCGCATACAGCAGCAAAATTAGCCAAGTCAGTAAAACAACTGTATAAAATATCTGTTACAGCAATTAGCAAATTTGTCGAATTGAAAAATTAGCAAATTGAAAAATTTTAATTTACTATGGATTGAAATTTTCTGTTGGTGTCAGCAGCTCCCTTAGCTAGACCAAGAATAATGGTAACAGAACGATAGTGTACTAGAGCCTTATTAGGCATACAGAATAAGGGATTAAATGGATAAAAGGACAAAGCATGAGGAAGAGAGGTCAAATTTAGGAAACCATTGAGCAAGTACTGTACTGTACTGTACTCCGAGGGATGAACTCCGCTAACTCAATATTTACCAAAAACCGGTCAGACAGGAATTGACGACGGATAGGAATAAGTAAACTATAACTTTTGTGTAAATATTTAATCATTAAACTTGTCTAGACTACGTGTTTATTATTTAATTAAGTATTTAAATATAATATTCATCTTTTTAAAATAATTTAATATTAATAAGTGAACATAAGAAAATTAAAATTTGTGCGTTTCGAAGAACTGCCATACCGTACCGTAGTACTTTTGTATAAGTAATCTGTTTCAGTATGTATTTCCTTACTCTTTGGTTTATCTTCCACCATATACCAAATTGTGTGAAACTTGAAAGCACAGAACACATATACCCAAAGGTGCTTGAAAGGTCTATGGTCTCTATGGGTACTGATTATGATTTTTCATTTTATTGAATTTTCTACTTTGTCAATTCTTAATCTGAGTTTACTTTTAACTTACGAGTGGATATTTGATTACAGTGACTAATATTTTTGTCAACTATTGTAACTCGTACTATGTTGTGATAGTTTTAACTATAATTTCAATTTTATTAATACCTATCTAAATTTTATATAATCTTATTTTGATCAGGCACAAATCCTACTATATATCTCTAAATAGTAAGAAAATATGGCTAAGCCGAAGAAGGATGAAACATCTGAAGAAGCGAAAAAGATTGTAGATGATGCTAAAAATTTCATTGAAAAAGCAATTGCAGATATTGGAAAAACGTCAGCAACAAAGCAGCTTATTTTAGGAACTGCGTCAGGATGGTATTGAATTTGTTGAACTCTTAGTCATAGATTCGCATACTATGATGATCTAATAGTACCTTTTATATCTTGATATAATTTTAATTATCAATTGTTATTTTTTAGGATAACTGGCTTTATGACTATGAAAATTGGAAAACTTGCTGCTGTAGGAATTGGAGGTGGTGTTATTTTGTTACACATTGCCAGTCAAAAGGGATATATTGATATTAACTGGGATAAAATCAATAAAAAAGTGGACAAAATATCAGATAAAATTGAGAAAGAGACCACTGGAAAATCTCCTGATTGGTTTGAAAAAGTAAGCATTATTACATTATTGTTCCCCATTTAATCTTGTTGTTTATTTCACATCTGTATTTGACCAATTTTATTTATAACATATTATTAGATATTTTGATTTATAGAAGGGATAACTTTTTGGGCTTTTCATACCTATATGCCACACAATTTTCAAACAAATGTTTTTGTTCCAGGTTTTATTGTTTGTCAAAGATAATTCATATTACTCTGCTGGCTTTACAGGAGGCTTCTTTTTTGGCATAGCTTCATCATAATTTATTAAAATTTTATTACAATAATGTGAGTCTCATCAATGCATTTTAAATTGTCACAAGGTCAAATACAGAAGTGTGTTGTCCTTTACTTAATTCAGTTAATTAAAATTTGTTATAAAACATGAAAGTTATCACATATCTAGATTTAAGTATTTAATTTAAATATTTAGATTAGAGATAAAGCACTTAAATAAAAATAAAAAATGCAATAAAAACAATACAGTATTAAGGTGTTGTAGAGAATTTTAAATGTTGACTTTTAAATCAAATTCCCTATGATATTGTTTAGGAAATTTAGTTTTAAGAAGTCAACATTTAAAATTCTGTACATTTTTTATATTTGAAAAAATATATGAAATAGTTTATTACTATTAATTATATTAGGCAATATTCATTATCTTAATTTTTACAGGTGGAGAGATTTGTAGACCGTAAATTAGACAAAGCTGAGGAATTAATAAAAAAGAAAGAATACAAGGCCAAACGTTGGTATGGCAATTTTATTGGTGATGATCAATATCGTGCTACAGAAACACATGTGTTTTTAGCATCTTTCATTGCTGGTATGGCAGTTGGTCTTATTTGTGGAAAGTAGAAACATGTATGATAGTTTAAAATTTACAATGTTATTTTTCTGCAGTCTTAGTTTTTAGGTAACCATCTCATAATATTGTATTATCCTTCTAGAATTTCACTAATGATTAAAAGTTTTCTTAGTTGTTATAAATATTTAATTTATTTAGGATCTTTAATATTCTAGTTATAAATACATATAAATGATTACCATTTTATTAAAACAATAAGTATGTATTAATAAAAAAAATGTTTAAAAATGTTACTAAATATTACTCATCAGTAATCACAATAAAACAATTAATTATAAACATTGTCTTATTTAAAATAAATTTATTAAAAGAGTTCATTCTTGTAGTTTAACAATTTTTTTATGGTAATGGAACAATTTTTCTGATGGCAATTGCTCTAAAAATTTCTTATAATCCTTGAGATATGTATTTTTGATGGTACAAACAGCATTGTGATATCGCCGCCTTTCAATTATTGGTAATGTACTCCATAAATTATTATCATTTTCATTGATCATATTAAACAAATCTTTTCCTGATCTGAAAAAAAGATAGATGTGATGTATTTCTTAATGGTTTGTCAATAAACATTGATTTTCCTAAAAAAGTTTAATTTTAATTAATTTTAAATCTAATTTTTTTTCACACATTTCATTATCTATTTTACTTCACAATTCAAATTGCTTAAGGCAGCAACTACTTAGGTTTATTTTATTTCAAATAATATTTGTTTACTTGAAAAAATAAGACAAAATGTAAACTAAAAAACTTACAACAACTTTGGAGGAGCAGGCTCTACAATCTGGACTTCATGTTTTTGTATATCCTTTAAACCATGAGTAACAACTGGACACCTAAGTTTAAAATTCAAGGTTTATGTATAAAAATTGTAACAACAACCAGTACTAAGTAAAATTGCAAGTAGTGTAGTGGGCTTATTAAGATGGTCTCAATTATGTATAAAAAGAATATAAATTCTACTTTAAAAATGTATGTATTAATGCTTGTGTGTAAACAATTAAAGTAAAGCACTGATTTATAAAATTGTTTACTTACAAAGGGCTTCCAATCGAATCATGGAGAGATAAATGTGTAACATTACTTTGATCATTGCAAAATGGGGTTGATTGTGATTCATCCAATTTACAATCTGTTGCTTGCTGTTGGTCATGATTTGTGTCACTATCTATTTGAGCACTTGCTGCACTGAAAATAATGAAACACTTTTTAAATAGCAACATCATTAGGGCAATTGTGTACTGTTGCTTTTTGAAGTATTACATTCATATAGATCTATATTTTAATATTATAAAGCTAAAGAAAGTGTTTGGGTACAAAATGATAATGAATGCACAAATCTATAGGAACTACTCATTTAAGAAGAAAAATGGCTTGTCTGTTTGTTATGCTATAATACCTAACATAAATTATTTTAATGTAACTATCAGTACCCACACACACTGTTAGAATAACCTAAGGCACTTAAAATAAGTTTTTTTTTTAAAAGAAAAAGTTCCAAATAGTATAGTGATGAATTAAATCTTTAGGAAGTAATATTTTAAATAGATAATTAATAAAATTAAATATTATTCTTAAGTCCAGTTATGACATAGATAAAAGTCTATAACTATAAACATGACTGGTTTGAGTTCAATTCCCATTGGAGGAAATTGTATAGTTAATATTTTCATATTCTTGCTCTGGTGATGAGGCAGTGTAGTGTTAACATATATTTAAAAAAACTAAAAAAGAGGTCACTTTTAATTATTCACATAGTTATAAATTATGTTTTAAAACAAACATTGATTTCTTTATTTTGCTGTTAAAAATTGTACCACTATTTGGTGCCAGATTATTAAACATTTTGATCTATCAAAGTGCAGAATCAGTGATGTTAAATTGTATATTATATTAAAATTCATTTATTCCTTCATTTATTTCACTCCAGAAACTAAAAGTAATAAATTTCATTCACAATTTTGGTACATATGGAATGGGATGGATAATACATTTATATAAAATCAATCCACACCAAGATTTACCTATTTCCAGATTCGTTTTCTGTATAATTTTTTTTTAATAAGTAAGGTTCTGTTTTCTTCAGTTGCTCAGCAATAGCTTTTCTATAATACTTTTTATGTTCTTGATATTTGGAAATAAAATGTTGTTTTTCATTCTTACTTAAAGATGCCCAAGATTTTACTGCTTCAGCTAGCACCCTATTGTTCTGCAAATTGAAACACCTAAATAAAAAAAAAATACTTTATCACTTTACCATTTAAAAATATTATTTCTTATTGGACTTCAATACAAGTTAACCTAAACAGTCTACAGCATATATAATTTATTTTCTGAATAAACTACTTTTATACGCTATATTGCTACAACTATTGAGATTTTTTAAAATACTTCAAAATATAATATTAAACCTTTGTTTACTTTGTTGGCATTTAACTATTAAATTCTTTATACCTTTACTTTGGTTTCTTCTCTTTTTTTGCAATATACTTGAATATAATATGCTAAAGCACTTTTTGGCAAATTTCTTCGAAAATCGTCCATTTTTATTGAAAGATAAATAAATATAAAGTTATTCAAATGGCTTATTTTTTGTAAATTATAAAGAAATAAGAATTGAAGTTTAAGATATGTATTTTACGGTTATAGGTATAGTCTATATGTATTTTATGGTTTTTAGGCGTGCCAGTGGTCCAGTGGAATACTCTAGGCCAATGTAACGTAGAATGACAAAACCAAGTTGGAGGTACAATTAATAATTTTGGGTTTTGAATTACAATATTAAAACTCTAGGCACTGTATATTATATTAAAACTTGACCTAGCAGGTAGTTGTAAGTTGATATGTCATGCGCTGTTTTTTTTTCGAAAATTTATCCTATTTTTCAAAGAGCTCCAGGGCTATTCATCAACTAAACGTGAGTTCCATAGTAAACAGTTACTGCAAATTTTGCAACTATATGAACTCAAACCCGCACTTCTCGGAAACCGCCCAAACGCTTTAAACTATGCCATACGTTCATGGGCGTAAGAAGAGGAGGAGCTGGGTGGGTCATGGTCACCCCAGAATAGTCTGGTGCCCACCCCAGAAATTATTTATACTAACAAAAATTGTGCCTCGAAAAATAAAAAAAGAACAAATATCAATACGAACATTCAACGGTGAATTTCAGGAGACCTATTCTGCCTACTGTGTGCGGGATACAGTGTGAATAACCATGTTGGCACTGACTTTAAAAATAACGGATCTTAAATAGTACAGAGTAGTAAAGGCCAGTCGTGGCGCAAGGGTAAAAGCGTGTAACTGTAAACGCTACAGGTTGTGGATTATATCCCCACTCGAGGAAATGAAATATTTAATAATTTTATTTCTTACACGTACTTTAGTCGCCTCTTACGACACCACCAGTACCAGGATGCTTCTATTCTAGGTCGGGGTCACACGAAAAAATTGTGTGATTGTGTTTAGTCCTCATTGTATTTTTTTTTGGAAATATATTAGATATAACGGAAATAAACTTTGAACTAACGGAAATAAACTTTGAACTAACCTAAGTAATAAGTAAATTATACTAACCCCCAGTGTTTAAATCTGAATTAATTATATCTATTTTGTGTTTTCGTTTTTTTACACTTTCAATTTTTTTTAAAACCGTTAATCTAGTGTCTTAAGTTTTATTTCGTCTATATTTAACTGATCAATCTCCATAGTGCCTTCTTCATTCTACGTGACATTGAAGTAAACTGTACTCTACTGGCACGCCTAAAAGCTATAAAATAAATAATCAGTCAATCATTATTATTATCTATATTTCGCTTATTTATTATTTATATTAAATAAAAATCTATTTAAATTGTTATTTCAATTTATATTGTGTTAGCTACGCTCAACGTTGGCATGTCAAATGAAAAAAAGTAAGCTTTCTTTTCATTTACATTAAGTTTTTTTTATTATCGTTTTTTATGTCCATACAAACTATTTGTTTCTAGATATGGGCTCATTGTACGTGGAAAACAAAATACAGAATTGACTTTCCAAGCATCTCGCAATGTTTTTGGTAGTGATGATGAATCTGATGATGATGCAGGAAAAAAAAACAGATTGTTACAGTCTAATGCTAATTCTAGAAGACAGGTATTACTTATTAAACAGACATAGGTAAACAACTTTAACTTACTACGATTTTTCTCGTATTTATTTCAATATTTTATTATAGTCAAAACTTACTCAAGAAAAAGCGGTAACAGAAGATCCTACAGTATACCAATATGATGAGATATATGATTCAATGACAAAAGAAAAAGAAATCAAAAAAGTAAAAACATCTCATGATAAAAAGCCAAAATATATAGAAAATTTGTTAAAAACTGCAAATAAAAGAAAATTAGAAAATGAACGCCGTGTAGAACGTCAGGTATGTTCACTCTTTTCTTCTCTCTGACTACCCCGCTAGGGATAAAGCATGAAGTTAAGCACTTATAAATACTTGTTCTAACTGTTATATTGTCTCTGTCTACCTAACCATATTTGAAATGGTTCTACGTATCTATTTAAAGGCTGCTGAATTTGTATGTGGCAAAAGTTGTCTAGAACTATTTCTCGATTACTTTTAATAATAAATAATCATAATAAAGCCTTTATTCAGCATTTACAAACTGTTTAACATAACCTAAAACAAATTACTAAAACTATTATTTAAAATTGTAACTCTAACTTTCACTTAAATTGAACTATTTCTGATTTACGTAAGGTCTGTAAATCTATTTGTTAATTGGCAAAGAAAGGCTTTCCCCAATCTTACTTACTTAGATTATTTTTACCACTACAATACAATTTTATACCTTTAGGTTCAAAAAGAAAGGGAAAAGGAAGGTGATGAATTTGCAGACAAAGAAGTTTTTGTCACATCGGCTTATAAAAAAAAGTTAGAAGAAATGCATATGGAAGAAGAAAAAGAAAAATATCAAGATTACTTGGAAAGTATAGGAGATGTGACTCGACAAAATGATTTAGGTTAATATATTTTTTGTGTATTTTCTGTATAATGTAACAGATTAAGAGAGTTTACATTCTCCACAAATTTCGAAGTTCTATGCTCATAATAAATCTTATTTAACCTGAGTAGTATAAATATTTTTTAAAATATTTTCTAGTATGAGAATCAAATTCACATCCTCATCTTAACTTTACAATGTAAAGTTAGTTATAGTTATAATATACTCTATAAAATTAAATTGAACATAATAAAAAAATAATCAAACTGTTTTGTGTTCTATATGAAATAAAGGATATTAAATAAAGATTATAGTTGTAAAATTAACTTATACATAGTTTTACTTTACAGGTGGGTTTTATAGGCATTTGTATGAACAAAAACTGGGGTCAGATAAAAATAACAAAGTTGAGGAAAAAAACAATACTAACAATGTTGAAGAAAGAAAGCAAGATGTTCAAGATAATGCAAAATGCATTGAAACAAATAAGCAATCAATACTTGAAGAACCTAAGCAACACAAATTAATCAATACACAAATGAAACAGAGAAATTACAGAAAAAGAAAGTCTTCAAATGATAAAAAATTATCTGAAGGTGAAATTGAAGATTCTGAAGATGACATTAAATTTGCAAATTTGGACGAAATAAAATCATTTAAGAAATCAAAAATTACAAATATTGATGCTGATTCTGACTTTTCTATTGATGATTCATCTACTGATGATGAATCTAATGAAGAAAGCAAAGAACTTGCTGCTCCTGAAAAAACTCTTGAAGAAGTAACAAAAAATGTTGCATCAAATGATGAGGCACCAAAGCAAAAAACGCCACCGTCAACAGTTACACAAGAAAAGCCAAAAGTGAAAATTGATATCTGGAAAAAGAGAACAGTGGGAGAGGTGTTTGAGATGGCCTTGAAACGTTATTATGAAAGAAAAGCAACAAGATGTGCTTAAATGATTTATAAAATGTAACCTAATTTACACAAAAATGCAATTAAGTTACGTCAGATGTGATATTTAATTATCGAACGTCTTTCATCAATTGAAATATATTATTATACCTTATTCGAAAATTTTGTTACGCTTCTTTTTTAGCTTCACACTGTATCCTGCACATAGCAGAAATTAAGACACTTCCTCATTTCACTTACATATGTATATACTGTTAATTGAATATTTCATTATTTTTTTTTTATTATTTTCTTTTTGTTATTTACTATGTTTTGTGGATTTCAAGGCTTACATTGATTAATATGTACCTATTTAAGATAACTAAATAAAGAGAAATAAATAAACTCTTTAACCACAAGATCTGGTAAATCAAAGATTTGGAAAACGTTATCATTATAATGGTGGTAATAGCTTAGCTACATTATAAGAATTAATGCCTTAGCATAAGATATTATCGGTATAGTGGACATTTTAAACTATACACAATTTAAAGTGTTATTAAAATGAAACTTAAAATAAAATGAAAAAACAAACAAACAACATTTTTTGTCTGTATATCTATTTGTCCGGTTAAACCTATGAAACTATAATATACGACAATTTTTGCGAGCATAGTCATTTAAATTAAAATCTCAAGAGATTATAATAACGATTTAATCAGTCATTCTAAAATAATAAATTCAAAAGCAGCGGGCGAAGCTGCGCGGGATCCACTAGTAGAATATAAAACATGTTATGTGAATAATTTATAATATTGAATATTTTTTGTATTCTTTTTTTTATTTAGAAATGGTTCTTGATTACAATGGAGGTCTTTATTCCATTGTACCATGCAGAATGAGTTGAAATTACTTTATGTCATAGCTGCCTTAAATACATATGAAGATCAGGACTTATCTATAAAATGAGCTTGTTTTATATCTCAATGAAATCTGGTAGTGGTGAAATAAATACATTTTTTTATAGCTAGAGACATTTTTTTTTCTTTTCATGACGTGGGTCTTTGAGTGCAGCTTAATGTTAACAGTCCTAAATACTCTGCCATGTTTGCTTGTCCTTTAAGGTATATAGGAAAACATACTGCACCACTATGGTATAATTATTAAGCATAATTTATTAAAGGAAACAAAATTTTATAATAATATTTTTTTATTTACAATTCACCATCTCATAATCCTTTCGGATAATATAGAAATCTTATTGTTGATTTCTTCTAGTTTATGAGACTACATAGTGTGCTTTGCAGTGGACTGAAACAAAAAATAGACATGTAAAGATTATGTTACTGTACATTATAATAAGTACTTCTAATGCATTACAGAATATTACAATTTACAGAATTCCAGTACATACGGATACGGAACATAATTATCATATATGACGGTTGCGGGTTTAATCCCCAATCGAAGAAATAAATTAATAGTTTAATTTTTTCGCTTTGGCACCAAGGCAAAAGCGCGTCGTTGAGTTCCGCGACTCCACACGCAATGCTTCGAAAAATTCGGCGGAAAGTAGGGAACGGAGTGTCTTAACACCAGGTTTCCTCTGCCTATCATGCTGTATGCGGGATACAGCGTGAAATTCAGCGAACGAATTATAAAGAATATTGTTACTGTATGGATATTATGTCAAGTGTTTTATATTTTTATAACCGCATTACTGAATTGATTTCAGTTCTGGATTTAGTAAAACCTGATGTAAATTACTGTAAAAAGTTAAATGTGAATAGAGCTAAGGCAAGTCGGAAGTCTTAAATAAAGTTTCTTTTATTTCAAACTCGACTTATCTTTTTTTTTTATGGAAAAGATAAGGCAAACGAGCGTTCGGGTCACTTGATGATAAGTGATTACCGCCGCCCACGACCCCGTGCAACACCAGAGGAGCTACAGGTGCGTTGCGGCCTTTAAGGTGGGTTGGGCGCCGGAGCCCGGCATTACCTGATGCGAAACGCAGTGGCATAAAGTCACTACTTAACGCCTGTTTTAAACCGCCGGGATTACACGGCACAAAATGCCTATAAAGATAATAATAATATTATCTTTATAGGCAGTTGAAATAATTTGACATTTAAAGAAACGATATTTAATTATTTACCAATAAATTCAGATACTGGATCATTTTCACCCTCAGCTCGCATAGTGCCAGTGATCTCTTCGTTTTCAACCATAGGCAATACTAACTGAACGAATTCTGGTGTATATGGCGGAGCTATAGCATCTAATACCTGGAAATGAATAACAAGTTTAATATATGTATATGTATATATATATTTTTTAGCTTCCCGCATAAAGCAGGGTGGGCAGAGGGAACTTAGTTTTAAGACACTCCGTTCTCTTTCCAAATTCCAATCCAATCCAATTTTTGAAATAATTTGTATTGGGTGGCGGAACACAACGCTGTGCGTTGTTTTGTTACCAGAGCTAATAAATAAAAAATAATTTCCCCGAGTGGAGATCGAACCCATAATCAACGTTTTAGCAGTCTAACCCCCCTGCGCCCCGACGGCCTCAACTACGGTATGTTTTTTACAGAATACATCAAATTTAAAACGATTACTACCTCAGTGATGAAATATCTAATAAGTGATATATCCACGTCGCCATTTTTAACACACAGCTTTATGTATTGTAACACGGGCACTACACAGCCTCGACTTAATAAGTTAACCATCCGGTCCAAAAGCATTTTTTTTAACTCCAACTGTAAAATAAAAAGATTTTATATTAATACACTTATAAATATAGCATGGGTTCTAACAATTTTATATGAAAAAGGAGCTATTAGGTATAAAAAGGTAAGGACGGTAGTAGGTATTAAAACTATAATAGTTAATAAATCATCTTACTTGTTTTGGAGTGATTGTAAATGCGACGGTTGTGGGTTCGATTTCCATTGAGGTGAATGAATTATTTTTGTTTTGTCTCTTAACAAGAGAAAGAGCCTCGTTTAGATCTGACACTCAATACGAAATGTTTCCAAAATTGAATGGGAAGTAGAGAACTTGAGTATCTTAACACTCGGTCTCCCTACCTACTCTGCTTATGCGGGATACAGCGTAAAGCTAAAATGCAAAAATTACCTGCACTAATATTTCTAATTCATCTTGCGGTGATTCGAACAGCTGTACTAACAACTTGAGCAGTCTGTGATGTAGTAGTGGGTGGCAAGAGGCAACCTCGTCAAGTAACGCTAAGTGTACCGGACAATGCTCTGTACATAATTTAAAATATGATTTTTCAGTCACCACACATTCCACCCATACTAGCACACCCATTCCGACAACGGGAAACCTATAGTTTGTTGAAAAAATAAATAAATCAGCTTTACATTGTAACCCGCACACAGCAAGGTAGGCAGAGGGAACCGAGTGTTAAACACTCCGTTTCCTATTTTCCGCCGAATTCTGAAGGCATTACGTGTTGTGTGGCGGAACTCATCGCCACCTAAACGAATTCTGATGTATATGACGGAGCTATAGCTAATATATCTAATAGCTAATAGCTATATCTAATTTATTTTTAATATTTATACTTTCGATCAACTATATACTACATAAAAGATTGCATATAAATACGGCTCAAAAATATAGCAACAGTCAATATAAATCAGTAATTCAAAATATTATTACACACAGACTTATGACATAAGATCATTTCAATAAAACTCCAACCTTATAACAATGCGTTAAGTTTCGTTCTTAGTTTCGTATAGCGCGTAGTGGATATAAACAGTTTTACTCCGCGATATTAACAACATACAAAAAAAATCTTTCAACTGTTTTTAACCCTCTGCGACTGACGTGGTATTGCCATTGACACCGTTTAACATAAAATTAGATTTATTATTACTGATTTTCAAATTTAAGCACCGCCGCTTTCAATACATTACTGTAATGAGCTTACGCGTCGGATAGTGTGTGACAGGTGGTCGCAGGGAGCCCACGGGTGCGTAGAGGGAGAAAAGTGACCACGACACTACCACGTCAGCGCTAAGATACTAGGCTACCATCTCAATAAAATGGTTATATTTTCATACTGTCTCTATTTTACATAATGTGTGTTTTTGTTTGCAATTGCGTCATTTTAGAATTTAAATTTATTTACATAAATTATATACATTGATATTTACTAATATATTAAAATACCTTTCAATTTGACATGCAATTTATTCTGCCATGTTAATTATTACGACCACCGCTAAGCAACTGTTGGTAAGCAACAAGAAATTTTGTTGTTTGTAAGAAAAGGTTGCCTGCCAAAAATGAGCTTCATGAACACTTATATGGCGTGCGCTGGCTCAAATTTTGAGGCATAAAAACATGTTTCACAAAAATATTGTCGTTAAAAAAAATCTATTAAAAAGTCCACGATGGTATATATTTATCTTTGAAGGTTGAGCGATAGTAACCATTTTAATATATTTAACTTAAATTCAAATTTATCGGGCTATTGTTAATGTATTTTCTACATCTAATTTAGTAATCATATAAATAAATATAATAGTTACCTTTAGCATTTCATCTAGATTGAAGTTATAGTTTACTGTGCACCATTTTAATAAATACTTAAGGAAATATCACTGATTCAAAAGGAGCTAGCCTACGAGCCGCACTGTATGACCGACCCGAACGGACAGACGACGTTGACTGTTTTGTAAATTTTCATACATTTTCAATCTACTGTTAATTTTTATGTGGTTATTTGCTGTTTATTATTGATTTATATTTTTCTTTGTTCTCTTAGCTTATTAGAGTAGTTTAATTTCTTGGTGTGGAGTAAGTTTTACTTATTCTGACTTATTTATAAGAGATACGGTGTCGCATTTTTTTTCGTGTCTATTTTTTTATTTATAGATTCGGTCTTTAAAATGATAATGTACTTAGAACACGATAATAATTGAAATAGGTAAAATAATTGTGTAGTTAAAGCGGACGCAGCCGCGATCGGATCGCTAGTAATAAATAAAAAGGTTTTTTTTTTATTTTCACTGAAGAAAAGAGTAATTTTTAATTCCTCGCTGTAGAAACAAAATGCTGTAGTAATAAAACTTGGCGGTGAGTAACTCAAAACACAGTGAGTCTGAAATTGAGAACTGAGTGCCTTAACTACAGGATCCCTCTGTCTACACTGTGGTGTGGAAAGAAACCCGAAACTGTTTTTTTTTTATAATAAATACCTTATACAATGATACAGCGAGGGCAACTCTGCAATCAGTTCACTGGAGCTGGCCGAGCTGCTGCACACAGCGTGTATCTTCTCAATGGCCTGCACGGTCGCCTTCAGCTCGTCCTTGACGGGGCGTCCGGGCGTCACGCCCTCGCACACGCTCGCCGCGTACGCCAACAGATACATGTATTTAGACTTGTGCTCTGGATTTAATTTACTTCCCAATTTAAAAAGAGAATCCACGAGAAGTTCTGAAATAAATTATCACATTATTATTTTTTATTTTAGTTTCATGCTGTATCTCGGTCTAGTGACAAGATAAAACGCAGCATTGAGCTCCACCCCACATGCAATGTCTTGAAAATTTTGCAGACAGGATGGAACAAAGTGTCTTAGTATTAGGTTTTTATGCCTATTTTACTATATTGACTTTGATTATTGACTTGATGGACAGTGTGTGATATTTAAAAAATATATCAAATATTTTATTTACCTAGAAAATGAGGTATTCTTAGTAGATGAACTGGCGGCGGTTCAGCTTGTGTGTACGCTCTGAACAAAACAGATATATCTGCTGGATTCAAAGCTCCTCTAGACAACATGGCCGCCAGCGCCGTGCGGGCACTGCGCCACGACTCGCCGGGGGTCAGCGCTAGTGTGATAGGGGTCACGTCATGCCCACTGAAATGTAACAATGTATACAGCACATATAATAGTTATGCTAACTCAGGAGATTATCTATCAGTTATTTTATATTTTAAGTAGTAATTGGAATTCTCTATATGTTTTTTTTTACTTCACACTGTACCCGGCTGTATAGAAGGATAGGCAGAGGGAAACGTTAAGGCACTCTGTTACACATTTTTGGTCAAATTAACTAATCATTGCGTGTTGAGTGACGGAATTTAGTTTAGTTCCGTCACTCAACACGCAATAATAATCATGCTTTGTCTAGATATAAGAGGGAGTAAAAAACATATTAATTCTTCTGAGTGGAAATCGAATCCACAACACACTTTATATTATAACATATATTTGAATAATATTCCGCATATAGTGGACCTAATATTAAGAACACGCAATTCAACACGCAATGCCTCGAAAGTTCGGCAGAAAGTGGGGAACGGAGTGTCTTAACACTAGGTTCCCTCTGCCTACCCTCATATGTGCGGGATACAGCGTGAAGCTAAAAAATAATAATATTAAGATACTGCACTTCTCGCAATTTTCGAGACATTGCGTCGATAATAGGTAATCAATAGCTAATTGAAACTGTATTATTATTGTCGAAAAAAAGTCTATAGTAAACTTAATACCTCTGTTGTGCACATCGTGTAATTTCCTGACTCAGCCTTTTCATTATTGCTCCACCTCTAGGCTCTTGAGACAATATGTGAACTATAACTTGGCTGTACACATATGTATGAGCACCATGACAAACCATTTTCTGAGGTGAAAAAATAAACAAATAAATAATCTATTTTTCTTTATTTTCACACTGTATCC
>JAATLQ010009856.1:9951-35457 GCA_013421005.1 Heliconius erato x Heliconius himera
ATGCAAAACTGTGACTGGCTTAATAACATTTTTTTATGCTTCACGCTGTATCTCGTATGTAGCAGGATAGGCAGAGGAAGCCTAGTGTTAAGAATTAAGACACTCCACTCTCCATTTTTCACCGAATCCAGAAAGCATTGGGCAAAATTCAACGTCACACTTTTTCTCTGTACCCAAGAGATTATAAAAATATTCAATATTTCATTTCCTCGAGTGGGAATCAACCTGTCGCGTTCACTATCGTACTAACAATAATATATTTATTTTTCATTATTTCAAAATATTTCTAAGAAATCAATTTGAAAGCAACGCCAGGTGGATTGCTAGTGCTACACCACTAACGTTTAAGTCACCCCCTCCCTTCAACAGGAAGCCCGCAGCTCCACAAATAGAACAATCTACGCGGGACATAATCATCTATTATTTTATATATAGATCGCTAATGTACCCATTATTTCCTAAAGTAATAGTGTTTTTCAAATGTCAAGATATTTTAAAAATATTTTTTATCCGTTTCCCGCATATAGGATAGAAAAAAAAAAATGTTTAGACATTTCGTTTGAGGTAATGTAGGGAACTTCGCATCCAATTTTCGAGACATTACGTGTGGTGTGGCAGAGCTCAACGACGCGCTTTGTCTTATTTTCTCTGTCTCTACTACTAGAGCGGGGAAATGTAAGCAAGTGATTGTGATAATACACGTTTGTTCGCTTTAATTATGTATTTGTTTTTTTGTAGCATTTCCTCAATACATCGGAAATTTTAGGGAAACTTGAGAACGGAGTGTTTTAACACTAGATTCCCTCTACCCTACTATCTGCGAAATACAGCGTAAACCTAAAAAAACACACAAATATTAAAACTTATCAAATTTAACACCCCAATAGCAATCCAGATGTCAACAAAAAAAAACAACAAAACTAATAGGAAGTTCTCATATGCGGAGAGGCGGAGGTGTATTAGGCCATAATCGACGTCGCCCTCGCCCCAACTGTACTAGGGGAGCACGTGTCGTGCTGTATGTATGTCCGTCACTCATTTGTGATGGATATCGTTATTCTGATGAAATTGGGAATATTATTTTTATTATTTTTTAAGTGCTATACCACAGCTAGGAAAGTTTTTTTTTTAGAAAACGTATAAATATTTGAATGTAACGGGATTTGAACCTGCGCCTCTTGGAAACTATCCAAGTGCTTTTTTATTTTTTCTATTCTACCACTTTTTATATTTAATTCAGCTTCACTGTTTATTTCATTTGGTCAGAGTATGCAGAGAGAATGTAAAGAGAGATATTACGTTTTCCGTTCTTTCCACCTGAATTCGAAATAATGTGAGTTGAATGGCGGAACTCAACGTCGAGCTTCGTCTTACCAGAGCAAGGAAACGATAAGAATTCATTTGGCCCACTTCACAATAACCTGATAAATGATATGTAAATAAAAAAAATCTTAAAATTTAGAGAAGCTCTAAAGTAGCTAGTCATAGCATACAATTCTAAAGTTAGTTCCAGGAAATCCAAAAGTATTTGCGTTTAACCGACAATCAAATTAGAGGAAACGACTTTACCCCACATATTCAGTAGTTAAATTACACGATACCACTTCGTGGCTCAGTTCGGAAATAGCAGATTGAACACGTAAAATTCGTGGGCTCGATCCTCACTCGGGGGAATATTTGTATTTAAATCATTTTTATTAGTCCTATATGGCCAGTCGTGGCGCAGAGGCACAAAGTGTGACTGTAAAATCGACTGGTTGTGGGTTCGATCCCCACTCGAGGATGTGAAATACAGTCAACCCTCCTATAACGCGGTACTCTCAGAGCGCGGTTTCCATATAACGCGGAGCTGAAATTGCGACAGCCCTTCTATAACGCGGTTCTCTTACAACGCGGTTTCCGTTTAACAGCATCCCATAAGTATCTTCCGCGCAGCCTTTGAATGACTCTAGACTCTTCTCTCCAATGTGAAGATGAATTAAATAAAGAAGACATTTTGCCCATTAAAAGAAGGCGAGTTAGGCGACTCATATCTGACAGCGAGGATGAGTGTTGAAAGATTACATAATTTTACAAGTCTTTCTTGTTTTACTTGGAAAACAGTTTTTTACTAAAAATTTTGTTTCGTTTTTTGTATGACTTTCTTATAAAAAATCTCAATTCAATTAAAATAATTTATAATTTATTTAGAAAATGTATAAAAATTTGAACGTAGCGGGACTCGAACCCGAGCCTTCTGGAAACCGACCAGGCGTTCTGACCACTAAGCCACACGTTGAACGTGTATGTTCTGGGACACGCGCCTGGTCGGCGTCCAAGAGGCGCGGGTTCGAGTCCCGCTACGTTCAAATTTTTATACGTTTTCTAAATAAATATTTTTCTTTCCTAAGTGTAGAATAACACTTTAAAAATCTTTAAAAAAATTATAATTTATCTTGTCTTTGGAATTATTGGTCTCCATATAACGCGGTACGAATGTTTTAATTTGTACTAATTATGAGTCTCTTATAGCGCGGTTTCCATACAACGCGGTAGACGGTTTCCATAGAACGCGCTACGAATTAGCCTAGTTTGTATGGTTAAATCCGAGTTTCTTATAGCGCGGTTTCCGTATAACGCGGTACGCACTCACCGCCTTATAGGAGGGTTGACTGTATTTATTTACATTTATATTTTCACTTCTTCTCACTGGTGTCAAGGCAAAGCGCCTCCAGAACTCGGCGGGAAGTGGGGAACGGAGTGTCTTAACACTAGGTTCCCTCTGCCTACCCTGCTATGTGCGGGATAAAGCGTGAAGCTGATTTATTTATTCTATATGTATATATATCCTATAAAGAGCGCACGGCGTTGAGATCTGTCTCATATTCCATACTATATCTTTAGAAGTAGATAGAAAGCATGACTTATTTTTATTTTCTTATTCTACTAGACAAAGTGCGGTGCTGAGCTCCACCAGACGGCAGTCAATGTCTCTAATTCATTTAGTTAAAAAGGGGAGAAAGAGGAAGGGAGGGTTCTTTTGGCCTATCCTTGTGTGTGAATATAAAATATGAAATAACATGAATAACACTTTCTAATCATTTGCTTAATTTGTCAGTAGGGTGTTTTAATTGCTATTTGTTTTATTGGTATTATTATTTGGCGGTCTATTGACTTCATAGTGGAAGAAGCGTGTCAGACTGACTTGTTGGGTGTGGGTTCGATTTATCATAATTTGTGCAAATTTTCATGCTGTATCCCGCATACAGCAGGGTAGGCAGAGGGAACCTAATGTTAAGACACTCCGTTCCCCACTTTCTGCCGAGTTCTGGAGGCATTGCGTGTTGAGTGGCAGAACTCAACGCCGCGCTTAACCTTGACACCAGAGCGAAGAAATGGAAATATAAATTTAAGTAAATATTTCATCTCCTTGAGTGGGGATCGAACCCACAACCAGTCGATTTTACAGTCACACCTTGTGCCGCTGCGCCACGACTGGTTTCAAAATTTTACGTCTCGTTTAAGCTTGTTACTAGAACGAGGATATGAAAATATTTAATATTTCATTCCCCCGAACGGGAACCGAACCCTGGGATTTATATCGATAGTAAAAATAAATGGGCAGAAGAAATTGAATTTACTCAATTATAAACGTTTACAACAGTGGGCGTCGAATCCACGACTATCGTCTAATTTTACTAGTTTATTTGTCATCCTATATAAAATATAAATGTGAAAGTTTTTGCCAATGGTTGTTTGTTCCACCTTTACTCAAAAACTACTGAACGAATTTAGATGAAATATCAGTATAATTTAGACTATAATTTATATATACACTACAAATTATATAAAGATTTTGTATAATTTGGCTAAAGTTTAATCCGACGTTGAGGCGCTAGTAGTGAAAAAAATAAAAAACATAAAAGAAAAAAGAAATATTCACAAACACTGGTTCAAAATTAAAAAGGCTTGGCATCGTTACCTCTTTTGCTCATTTAAGTGGTAGTGCGCTGACACAGAGTACGTAGTGACGTAGAATGTCATCTGATTCTTAGTAATTAAATTAAATAATTTTCATTTTTAGAACCTAAATAAACAGAGAAATTAACACTCCGTCTTATTTTTGAAAAATTCTCTCAACTCAACTCAATATTTTGGGTTTTTTTAAGAAGACTTTACCAGTAAAAGAAAATATAAGTAATTCATTCCCTTCCGTAGGAATTGAACTCACAACGTTCGTTCCATCACTGAACACGCAATATCGCGAAACTTGAGCGTACGAGTCGTCATAATAATAACACTCGGTTCCCTCTGTCTAACCCGCCATATGCGTGAAGCTAACATTTGGAATTTCCATCAAAATATAAATGTTCCCAGTTCATTTTGCGAGGCTTAAACCAACCATGTTACAACTGTTTTGCAAGTTGGCACGCGCCGAAATGAGATTAGGAGACTAGCGCTTTGTACGTTTAGTTCGTGTGAAAATGCGGCTTAGTTCGGGAGTATTTTGTTGCGTACACACATATACGGAATATGTGCATTATATAGACGCTTGTGGATCGTGTCTGACTGTTAACGTGGTGGTTGTGGGTTTGATTCCTATTCGGGAGAGTTAGTTCTGTTCTGGTCAGCTTCACACTGTATCCCGCACACAGCAGGGTAGGCAGAGGGAACCTAGTGTAAGATACTCCGTTCCCCACTTTCCGCCGAATTCTGGAGGCATCGCGTGTTAAGTGGGAGAACTCAACGCCGTGGTTTGCCTCGACACCAAAGCGAAGAAATGGAAATATAAATTTAAGTAAATATTTCATCTCCTCGAGCGGGGATCGAACCCACAACCAGTCGGTTTTACTGTCACACATCGTGCCGCTGCGCCACGACTGGCCTCACAGTTAGGGGAGTTAGTTATTTTCATTATCTCGCTCTAGCAAAGGGATACATGGGATTTTAAATAATAAATTTGTATATAAAAACGAATTATGTCTTTAGTGAAAATATTTTCTAATTTTAACTGCTTACTGCTTAATTGTATGAGGCACTGGGTATAAATTATTTTTATATTTTTATTATGATATTAATACAAAACGCAGCATTTAGCTGCGCCATTCAACATGCAATATTCCGATAATTGGAAAGTGTCTCAATATTGAATTTATCTGTTCGCTATTTGCGGAATACAGCGTGAGGCTGAGGTAAGAGTTGAACTCGGTTTTTACCTCTATATGCCTATTATATAGCCTGTATTTTTGTCTACATTATTTTCAAAATAACATTTCAGGCTAATATAGACAAAAAATTTCTTTAATTTAACTGTATTTTTTCTTTACGCAATAGCCTTCTGGATTCGGGTTTCAATTTATATGTCCAAAGCTTAAACACTGGCTATAAATTTTGGTATCGTCAATATTAGAGCTGCAAGATTTATGGGGTCGCTTGTGCCTATAAAAAGGCAGCATAAGATGGTTTTTGTTATCACAACCGTCTCAAACATCCATCCTACACATTTTATTTTGAGGTGAGGACTGTAAGCGCGACGTTTGTGGGTTCGATGCCCACTCGGGAGAATTATTTATTCTCTATTCTACGCTGTGGTAGTAATCTCTTGAAAATTGATCAGAAAGTAGGCAATAGAGTATCTTAACACTTAGTTCCCTCTGCTTAACTTGCCATTTGGAGGATAAAACCTGACAAGTGCAAGTCGGGCATGCCCTCCGAGGGTTCTGTACTAAAATTGGAGCTCTCGAGTTTTTTGAAATTCAAGCTTATCTTAGCTCACTTGAAGTAGCTTGGCATTTGGCTTTGCCAAGCGGCATATCAAATTTTGCCCTCCTTTTAAGGCTATTATTTTTTTAGTATTAAACTATAAATGTATAGTTTTCAGATTTTTCCTGAACTAGTTCTACCTAGTAGATGCTAGCTGGCAAATTACATAATTGTAGGTCAACGGGCGGTACCCTATTAATTTTGATTCCCTTTAATCAATCAAGTTCACGCTGTATCCCGCACACAGCAGAGTAGGCAGAGGGAACCTAGTTCTGGATGCATTGCGTGTAGAGTGGCGGAATTCAACACCGCGCTTTGCTTCGACACCAGAGCGAAGAAATGAAAATATAAATGGAAATAAATATTTAATTTTCTCGGTTGGGGATCGAACCTACAACCAGTTGAATTAACAGTCACACTTTGTGGCCCTGCGCCACGGCCGTCCGGTTGGGTGTTTGATCCCCACTCGAGGAATTGAAATATTTGCTTAAATGGATATTTCCTTTTCTTCGCTATGGTGTCGTGGCAAAACGCGGCGTTGCGTTCTGCCACTCAACACGCAATGCCTCCAGAATTCAGCAGAAATTGGGGAAAGGAGTGTCTTAATACTGGGTTTCCTCTGCCTACCCTGCTGTGTGCGGGATACAGCGTGATAAGGTACTTGTTTAGAAAAAAAGAAAATAATAACTTATCTTTCCTAAGTGTGGGTTAACACTTTAAAAATGATCTTATAAGGGTTCCTTTTTTCCTTATAAGGTACGGAAAAAAATCTAGTTTATTGTTAAATATTTATTTTGTTTTTAGTAGGTGATTCTTATATATCTGTGAAAATTTCAATTGTCTAGCTATGAAGGTCATGTATCATGATCATGACATACAGTCAGACAGAGAGCGGGCAGCGTAGTCTAAGGAATAGGGTCCCGTTTTGCCCTTCGGATACCAACCCTTAAAACTACCACTGTTTTGCTCACGGCTTCGCCCCCATAGTTATAGTCATTTAGTTATTTTTTATTTACACGGAAATGTTAAAAAAAAAAATTATACGACATCTAGGAGATATACATATTTTTCTAGGGAGCCTTTGATATGAGTTCTGAATTGATAAAATAAAATCAAAAGTCAGCTTCACGCTGTATCCGCTCCTAATAGTGTAGGTGGAAAAATCCTACTTCTCGCCGAATTTTGTAGGAATTGCGTATTGAGTGGCGGAACTCAACGCCCCGTTTTGCCTCTGTGTTGGTTTTTTGTATAATGTAATTTTTTATTTCTCAAGCTTGGTTTTGTTTTAGAAAAAATTCTAGGGTAGGCACCAGATTACTCCACGATAGGCACGGCCTCTCCCCCACGCCCTTACTTACAACTGAGCCACGAAGACATTTGCAAAATCAACAAAAACATCTTCAAACGCAGTAAAACGTAGAATATTAAACCGTACCAATATTACAAATTACGATATCTTCTGGAAGGCCGCCAAGCGCGCCAACGAGAGATGACAAGTTGATAGGATGGTGAAATTAAAATGTTCTACTCATTTTTAACTTTTTGTACTTGATTATTTTTTATATTTAAACTGGTTTTTAGGTGGACAGCAATCGAAAGATTTTTTAGATCGTATCTAAAACATATTTCTTATATTTTGCTAAGAAAGAAGAGAACAAATGAAACCTAAAGGTAAGACGTTCCATTCTCTACTTTCCACATAGATTTTCAAAACATTGTATGATGAACAGTGGAACTTGTAACCAGAGCGAGCAATTGAAAAGAAATCAATCTCCTGAGTGGGAATCGACCGCGTTTGCACGATTAAGGTAAGCCTTTTTAATATAAATTAAAGAAATAACCTCACTTAGAATCAAATCGACGATCTGGTCTTTTCATCACGTTGCAATGACGACAATGTTTAAAAAAAGTCAGCTAAATCGATAAATAACAAACTAAAACAACATTTTTAGGTCACATTAGTGAAGACATTACGTATTTTTTACTAAGAAATAAAAAAAAACTTTATTATTAGTAGTCACGTCAAAATATCGGTCATTATCACGTGTGCGGCGCTCAGCGGCAGATGTTGGGCGAGGGTAGTTATAAATAATATTATTTATATGAAGGTATTAATGATTTATTATTTGTTTATTTTATGATGGTAAGTAGTGAAATTGATTGTTTCTGAATAAAATGAATTGGTCTTTAGAACTAACAATGCACTCGTGGCTTCGTCCGCTACTTCTAGACGATTATTTTTTTATTTTTTTAGATTCACGCTGTATTCCGCATGTAGCAGTGTAGGCAGAAGGAGTCTAGTGTTAAGACACTCCACTCTACATCTTTCGTCTAATTCTAAAGCATTGCGTGTTGAGTGGCGGAACCCAACGTCACACCTTTTCTCGACACCAGAGCGAAGAAATTCAATATTTAATTTCTTCGAACGGGAATCGAACCCACAACCGTCAAGTTCCGCTACTCAACACGCAATGTTTTAAGTCTTGCTCTCTATGCCTACTCTGTGTGCAGGATACAGAAGATTGAAGTTGAATTATTGATATTTAAATAATAATAGTCAGGCCATATATGGCTATTGTAATATTATCCAAATTGAACAGTCAAAGGGAGTACGGTACAAGAAAATCCTCACACTTTGATGTATCGAAATCATATATGATCCGTCGATAAAGGAAAAATATTTTTTTATTTATATGTATATGTGTATTTTTGTACTAATATTTTTATTAAGTACGTATTTGGATTGGATTTCTCAATTCTTTTGAACCCATTGTTGGGCTAAAATATTCTAACTTTTTTTATGAAAGAAGTGTATTTTTGATGTTTTTTAGGGTTTAAGAAAACGGAATCCTTACAGTCACTCTATTCACATTCTGTGTGTCCGTCAGTCGAGACTATTTTTTTCAAAATCGCGTGGAGATGTTCTAAGCTTCTCAGTCGACGCAATCAAAATATACAAGCATTTATGCGACATTTCTACTGCAAATCCAAATGTGGAATAGTGGTGGAAAATACTTTTGTACCCGAAACTTGACTTAAAAAATTGTTAAATTTCCACTACAAAGATGCTAAGATGCAATATAAGGCGTACTCGCATATATAAAAAGTAAAAAAAATCGGCGTAGCTTAATAAAAAAGTAAATTCGTCAAAATGATCACGCATGCAGTAGGTATATTAACTGCGATACATAGTTTTTTTTTTTAGCTTCACGATGTATCCCGTACATATCATGGTAGGCAGAGGGAACCTGGGAACCCAATGTTCCCGTTAAGACAATTCCATTCTCCACTTCCCGCTAAATTCTGGAGGTGTCGATGGCGTGTTGAGATGTCGCGCTTTGCCTCGTTAGCAGAGCGAGAAAATGAAAATATTAAATATTTCATTCAAACGAATTAGGATCGAACCCACAACCTGTTACGATTACATGTGTCCCTGCGCCACTACTGGTCTCAATTGGTTAATCTGATAAACGTTCAATTAAGGTTAAATAAAAAAGTTGATATTATTATATAAAATTCCTACCATAATCCATATATAGGTAATGAAAACATTACTTAAAGAGTTAAAGCCGATTAAACTGAGTGTGAGTGGAAATATATTTGACATGTTCCGTATACTTTTATTAAAAAAGTACAAAAAGAATCGGGTTCAAATCCCGATTTTGTTTAAATTTTTATACGTTTTCTAAAAAAATATTTCTGTTTTAAAAAATGTAAGAAAAATATCCTATAAAAATATGTTATTAGCTAATAGCTTTTAAGCACTATTTCGCTCGCGTGGTTAAAGGTAATAACTCCGTACAGAGAGTTCCCGGACAATTATATATAGGTACTTGTACCTGGGTAAGGTTGCACGACCCCTGACTCCCCGGTCTACTCTAGCCACTACTTCCATACCACTGTACCATTCCGAGAAAGTGGTTTCTCTGTTCACATCTTTTCCTTTTCTCCTGGCCCATTTTATCTCTATCATTAATTTTTTGTCTCATTTTAAACTTTAGATTAATATATACAAATAAATAAATACACTGAGGCGAGCTTCGTGTTTACACGAAGGTTATGAGTTCGATTCCCATACGAGGGAATGAAATATTTAATATTTTCATTTCCTTGCTTTAGTAACGAGGCACAGCGCGGCGTTGTGTTTTGCCACTTAACACGCAATGCCTTCAGATTTCGGTGGAAAGTGTGCAACGGAAGTGTCTTAATGGGAACGGAGTGCCTTCACACTGAACGACTTCTCAAAACAAGTGTGTGTTGAAAACACTTGTGTCGATGTCGATCACAAAATACTAAAACGATCTCTAAAAACAGGTGTTTTCTCCATACAAATAGAGATCTCGACGCGGAATGCTGTACACTGTAGGCCACGGCCAGGAAATATTGTATCATCGAGTTTCTCTGACGGCGCCAGCTTGGAGACACGACCGACGGACGATACGAGAACATGTGAAAAAAAATAACTAGTTTTATATATATCTATATAAATCTACTTATGTTATACACTTAACTTCTTAAATGGTATATAGGTATATGTTATAATCGATAAGGTATCTAGCATACAGTAAGGTAGGCAGAGGAAACCTAGTGTCAAAACACTCCGATCCCCATTCCAATCCAATTTGTCGAAGCATTACGTGTTGAGTGTCGGAACTCAACGCCGATGCTTAATTGCCTTGGTGCCAGAGCGAAGAAATAAAAATATTAATTAACAATACTTCATTACCTCGAGTGGAGATTGAACCCAACACCGTCGTTACAGTATCTTTATTCAGTTCAGTCTAATTTAACGTAAAACCTGGAAACCGACCAGGCGCTCTGACCACTAAGCCATACTTTCTCATCAAGCTACGTTGAGGCACGGGTTCGAGTCCCGCTACGTTCAAATTTTTATACGTTTTCTAAATAAGTATTTTTTTCCCGACTGCTAAGGAAGGGTTATGTTATGGTATGTATGTAATATTCTTTATTACCTCGTATGTTCAGAACCGCTGAACGGATTTACATATTTGAGGTATCGTTAGATTCGTATTAGCAGCCCAAGTGTTCTTAGATAGGTGACGTTAACAAAAAATAATCATGGCGGCTGTGGTACGCCATTGGACTTAGTGAATTTTTTTTTTTTCGTTTCGAATACTACAATATGGGTATCAAATTCAAGAGCTCAATTTTAGGATTTCAAAAAGGTATATCATGACTATCATTATCATAATAAATTCTAACAAAAAAATGAAAAATAAAAAAATATTTGTAAAAACAAAAACCCCGACTGCATCAAACTAAATAGAAAATAAACAAGCCCAATAGTTTATTAGGATTAACAGTCGGGACCTATAAGTAATTCTTCAATCAATAAAATCTTTACCAGGAACCCCGCATAATTTAAAGAGGTCCCGACTGTTAATCCTAATAAACTATTGGGCTTATTTATTTTCTTTTTAGTTTGATGCAGTCGGGGTTTTTGTTTTTACAAATTTTTTTTTCTTAAGTGGCTATATAACACTTTAAAAATGTTAAAAATAAGTATGTGTAATGGTATATATATTTATTTAATATACTTTATAAGCATTATCATTGAAAAATATTCAGCGCTTTGCACTTCTTCTACATATTAGATTGACGTTGGAGATAGGTTATTAATATTGGGCGATAAACTATAAATGCGCTAAATTTCATACAGTCCGTCAAGTCCGTGCAATTTTCGTAAAAAGAGGTCCAAAGCTTTTGCTTCAAGTATTATTATTTGTTTTATAAGCTTCACGCTGTATCCCGTACGCAACAGGGTAGGCGGAACTCAACGCCGCGCTTTGCCTTGACACCAGAGCGAAGAAACGAAAATATAAATGTAAATAAATATTTCTTTTCCTTGAGTGGGGATCGAACCCAAGACCAGTCGATTTTACAGTCACACTTTGTGCCCCTGCACCACGAATGGCCTCCTTATTATATAGATAATATTATACATATTAAGCTTAGTTAGCTAGATAAAAATCATTTGACGCCTAAATATTAGTTGCATTATTTCATATATACATATATTTTTAAAAGAGAGGAGTATTTTATGTATTTAAATCAAAACATAAGCTCCACCCTGAATTGGTAATCGAATCTACGACCTCTGTAATTTCAATGAAAGCTAATCATTAGATCAAAAAGAGTAAAAAGATGTTAAATAAAACCATTTAAATAGCATATTACAAGAGTACTCAAATATGAAACGTGTGTATGTCACGACATCGCCCCCACACGACTATATCTCATAACCATTATTACTTTAATTAGAAATGAAACTTATGCGACATTATGGATCTTATTTTAGGGTTCCTTATCTTTAAAGAAAAATCGAAACCCTCACAGGGTCATTGTCGTCCTTCTAACTCCCTGTTTGTTTGTCTGTGAAGATATTTTTTTTAAAAACTTAATTCCAGTAGCTTTTTAATATCTACTTTATACCTCACCCAGTTAAAAATATTAGGCCAGCCAGGTTGTGGGTTCGATTCCCACACGAGGAAATGAAATATTTACTAATTTCATTTCCTCGTTCTGCCACTCAACATACAATGCCTCGAGAATTCGGCGGAAAATGGTTAAGGGAAGTGTCTCAACATTGGGTTCCCTCTGCCCACCCTACTATCTGCGGGATACAACGTGAAGCTGAAAAAACTATTGCATTTGTCCCAAACGCTCAGTACATAATTACGTATCAATAATTCCCGAGGCGTGCGACCACAGACGGTGGGACGGAGCGAGGCGCCGAGCCAGCGCGTTTAATAAATTATATCACTTGCATAGGTTTGTTTCACTTTGATCTTTTTATGTGTGGTAATTAATATAGGTTGTTATTATTTTTACCTATTGTTTGCAATTTTTACCTTTAGTTTACCTTAAATAGTTTTGATTTAAAATAATTTGAGGCCAGTCGTGGCGCAGGGGCACAAAGTGTGACTGTAAAACCGACTGTTTGTGGGTTCGATCCCCACTCGAGGAGATGAAATATTTTCTTAAATTTATATTTCCATTTCTTCGCTCTGGTGTCGAGGCAAACCACGGCGTTGAGTTCTGCCACTCAACACACAATTCCTCCAGAATTCGGCAGAACGTGTGGAATGGAGTGTCTTAACTCTAGTTTCCCCCTGCCTACCATGCTATGCTGTGTGCGGGATACAGCGCGAAGCTGATTTTATGTATGTCTATGGGAAGTACCATATATGTTTTGAGTAACGCGGTGAACAAAATACAAAATACAGTAAAATTGATGCATAAATGCTTGTATCCTTTGATTACGTTGACCTAGAAGTTTAATTAGTTCTTGACAAACGGACATATCGACAGATTGATAACAAAGTGATTCAATAAGGGGTTCATTTTTTCTTTTGAGTCAAGACCCTCCTACCTCCAATTCGTTACTCCCCAGAGGATATTCGAAACATTATGTGTTGAGTAATGAAAGAATGGTAAAAAAGATTTATGATGGAAAAGTGAGTTGTAAGAGAGTTAGGGGTAGACCTCGGTTGACCTTCGAAAACACAGTATCAAAGATACTGGAGGAAGGTAACGTAAAAATTGTGAGAACCCTCCGGAGTGCATGTATGAAAAGGTTGATGACAGTGAACGAGGCAAAAGAGGTATGTAGAGACCGTAGCGTTTGGCGCTCCATTCTCTCTTACTACCCCGCTAGGGATAAAGCGTGAAGCTAGTAGTAGTAGTACTTTATCCATATTCGAAATCACAGTAGAACACATCCTTTCAGTAGGAAGACGATATTAATAACCATCCACACAGATAGGCACAAGACGCTCGTTGATGCGTTTGCGCTCATTATAATAATTGCTTGTTCCACAAGTACATACTACACTGGTTTGTCATTTGATTGTACCTCACGTTCGCTGCGTAATGTCTTAAAATTATTAACTTAATGTCTGGATATTAAAATGTTAATTGGGTAAGATGCTAGTTTTCGCTCGTGACTTTGTTTGTGTGGATTTTTTCTCGTTCCCGTATGGATGTCGATTTAATATGCCTGTGTTCTTTTCTTTTTTGGGAGGTATGGGGGAGGTAAAGTTAGGAGAGAGGAATTATTAGTAAGGTTCTGGTAACCTACCATAGTCTATAACAGACTTGTAAGCTGCATTGTAAGTTTTAAGCGTGAGGTTTCTAAAAAATGATTATCAGCTTCACGCTCTATCCCGCACGCAGAAGGGTAGGCAGAGGGGACCTAGTGTTAAGGCACTCCATTCCCCACTTTCTGCCGAATTCTAGAGGCATTGCGTGTAGAGTGGCAGAGCTCAATCCTGCGGTTTACCTCGACACCAGAGTGAAGAAATGGAAATATTAATTTAAGTAAATATTTCATCTCCTCGAATGGGGATCGAACCCACAACCAGTCGGTTTTACAGTAACACTTTGCGCCGCTGCGTCACGACTGTCCTCAACCTATAATACATATTAACCATTTTTTATTAATTACTTAAATATATATGATTAATCCAGTTAAAGAATTTCTTTCAAAATTAAACATAATAGTGGAGCGATGATTTCAAAGTATGTGGACGGTGTTTTTTTAGCTGCACGCTGTATCCAGCATATAGCAGGGGAGGCAGAGGGAACCTGGGAACTTAGTGTTAAGCATCTCTATTCTATTTAAGACACTAAGATTTCCGTTCCTCACTTACCGCTGAATTCTCGATGCATTGCATGATAAACGACGGAATTAAACGCCGCACTTTGACTTTTTACCAAAGCAAATGAAAATATAAAATGTTTTTTTTCCCAGAGTGGGGATGGAACCCACAACTATAACATCGCACGCTTGCGACGGCCTCAAATGAAGGGCTTATGAGATGAAAGAATAAAACAAAAATTCAACAAAAAAAAACCATTAAAAACGCGCCCATTCGCTAGGTTTCGTAGTTTTCTCAATAAAACAGACATAATGACACACCTACATTTCCTTTACAGCCGTCAACCGTGTAGTCCTTCCTTGTAATTAGGTTACTCTTAACCTATAACGCCTTTTGACTTTGTTACGAAATTGGGACAAACGTCTTTTGGTTAATTACTGTCGTCCCTATTTCTATAGATGATGGTTTTGGGTTCATTTTTCTTATAATGTGTTGATGTAGATAGTGTAATATATTTTTTTCTTAGTAACCTATGTATATGAATAGAAGTTTTAAAACATATTATAAAAAAATATAGAAATAGCATTCTTCTGTATTATACTGACAGATTGACAACAAAATGATCCTATAAGGGTTCCGTTTTTACCTCTGAAGGTAAAGAAACCTAAAAATAATTGAAATAGTTTTTGCGGCATTACAAGTTTAAAAGAGACACTTATGGAAAAGCAATATTTAATATTTTTATTTGAGTGACAGAACTCAACGCCGCGCTTCGTCTACCAGAGCGAGAAAATAAAAAAAATAAATATTTCATTTCCCCAAGTGGGAATCGTATCCACAACCGTCGTTCAGTCACACCTTTTGCAACCACGACAGCTAACATTAGTTAGAATTAAACAAAGATTTTACATTTCCCCTACAATCATAAGCTGTATACTCTTTCCATGTAAATAGGTTAAGAGGCTTTTGATTATGTTACGACGTCTCTACCTTTTATTTCTCTCTCAATTAAAGACATGAGGATCTCGAGTGTTTCGTTGACGGTACATTTGAAAAGATATACTCGTATAGGAATGTAGGGCGAATGGAGCGTGGATGTTTTGTAAAGGATATTATGAAATTGTTTTTTTTTTATTTTGTTTATATGGAAGCATTTTTTTTCGTTCTGTTTGAATGGGAAATTTGTTTTTTTTTTGTATTTTTCTGTCCTGTTATGGTTTAAATGAATTGTATTTTTGGCTTCACGCTGTATCCCGTACACAACAGAGTAGACAGGGAGAACCTAGAGCTCAACTGTGCAGGCATTGTGTATTAAGCGGTGGAACTCAACGCCGCGCTTTGCTTCGTTACGGAGCTTTGAAATCAAAATATTGAATATTTTATTTTCTTGAGTGGGAATCGAACAAAAAACTTGATATATTTATAGTCGCATTCTTGTGCTTCTGCGCCACGACTGGCTTTTAAGTGTATTTTATAGCAAAACTTTCATGTCTTTGCTTGCACTATTCAATTATGCAATGTCTCGAAAATTGGACGGAGTGACGGAGTGTTTCAACTATAGATTACTTTTGCCTATCCTGCTGAAAAAGTAAAATTATATTAAAAGCACGTTTATTTCGAATATACATTCTTTTATAGTTTTTGTTCAGCTTTACGCCTTATCTCACGCATAACAATGTGTGCAGAATAGAATATAGTCACTTCGTGCTAACCTCCGTGCTTAAAGGCGGAACTCAACTTTGCAATTCATCTTACGAGAACGGGAAAACTAAAATTCCTCCTCCTCCGAGAGGAGATCAAATCCACAATGGCTTCATCAAACACAAAACCAAAAAACAACAAACAAAACCGACAAAAACAAACTTTTCCATACTTCAGCTAGTTTCCAAAACTATAAAGGGGTAGGATTTAAAATTTCCAATTTAGTTTTCAATACATCCACTTACAGAGGACAGGGGATGGCCCATCGAAGTGGGGTAGAGGGTAATCCGACACTAAGCATTCAGATTCAAATTCCTTTTATGATCGTTCGAACGTTTTCAATGGTGTTTCAACCCTTTCTATACTGTAGTGAGGTAGTGTTGGCAATGGTGAACGGATTTTAATTAAATATCTCGAATTTTGTATTTGAAATTTGATTTTTATTTTTATTTTAACTGTTGTAGATAGCAAAGGTTGTGATAAAATTTGTTGTTACATCGACCAACCGGTTGTGGGTTCGATTCGCATTTGGGGATATGAGTTATATTCATTTTCTAGCTCTGGTAGCATTTAACACATGTATCGAAAATTGGCAGGTGCGTAGGATAGAATGCCTTAACAAAAGGTTCCCTCTGCCTACCCTGCTCTATATAGGATACAGTGTGAAGATAAAAACAATGTAATTATCACCAATTACTAAAGAAAAAAAATGTTTTCGGATTTTTATTAAATAATTAAAGCTTGTTTTTGCAGCTACTACTCGCATTTCAAACTATTCGGTTACCAATAATGTGCGGCGAGGATACGTTTGCTTCAGACTGAATAAATACGAGACTGACCGTATCGTGCGGTCTGTTTTAACATTTCTCTACTATATTTTTGTTTTATTTCAATAATCGCGGCGTTGAGTTCCGCCACTTGAAACGATATGTTTCAAGTTTGGTCTGTAAACTAAAAACGGAGAGTTCTAACACTAGGTTCTCACTGCTTAATATTCATTACAAAATGCATAGAAAACCAATAATAGACGTGATAAGCTCAGTTTGATGTAAATTTGATCTTACAATAATTAAATTTGAGGCTGTCATGGCGCGAGGGTAGAAACCTTCAACTCAAACCACGACCGTTATGGGTGCTGGTTGTGGGACATCCGCTTAGGGTAACGAAAAATTTGAGGCTGTCATGGCGCGAGGGTAGAAACCTTCAACTCAAACCACGACCGTTATGGGTGCTGGTTGTGGGACATCCGCTTAGGGTATTATTATCAATTTCCTCGCTCTGGTAACGAGATGCTTCGAGAATTCAGCGGAAACCGGAGAATAAAACTGTTTTAATGAAAACAGAGTGTCTTAACACTAGGTTCTTAACACTAGGTTAGGATATAGGGATCAGGGTACAGGGTACAGGTGAAGCTAAAAATTACATATTTGAAACACACCGACACCCTGTATTTTTATAGATATATCATGTTTATTATTCAAATTACTGTTTTAAAAATGGAAAAGAAAAGAGTACTTTCTCTACATCCTTACTGTTCTACTTATTTTTAAACACTTAAAAATAAAAATAAATAAAATAAGTAACTATCTCTTCTTCTAGAATTTTACATAAAAAAATACAATATCTAAATCAAAAGATAATAAATAATCACGTAATGTAAATTAACCATAACATTTATTTAAACGACATCTGCGTTATACGGGGTTCGATGCCCGCCCACGTTAATTTAAAAAAAACACAACGTGGGGTGAAAATGAAAAATGAGATGGGGTAATTTATTACCGTGATTCTGACGTGGATTGATTTGTATCAGTTAAAAAAGTGACTCGAAGCGTGCGTAATGAAAAATTATGAAACGTGAACGTGAAGACGAATGTTTTGAAATTTAGTAACAACTTTTATGAAACTTTGTGAGCTGTGAAAGGACGCTGGTGACAAATTAATAACTTCTTGAGGCCAGTCGTGGCGCAGCGGCACAAAGTGTGGCTGTAAAACCGACTGGTTGTGGGTTCGATCCCCACTCGAGGAAGTGAAATATTTACTTAAATTTATATTTCCATTTATTCGCTCTGGTGTCGAGGCAAAGCAAGGCGCTGAGTTCTGCGACTCAACACGCAATGCCTCCAGAATCCGGCAGAAAGTGGGGAACAGAGTGTGTTAACACTAGGTTTCCTCTGCCTACCCTGCTGTGTGCGGGATACAGCGTGAAGCGGTTTTATTTATTAAACTAATTTCAGTTAAATAAGTATCTAATCACATTTACATCTGCATAGCAGGGTAGGAAAAGGAGTCTAGTGTTAAGACACTACTTCCTTGACGACGTTGACTGGCGGAACTCAACATCGCGCCCTGCCTTATTGTGCCGGGAAATGAAAATAAATATAACCAATTCGCCGAGTTGAGGTCGAGCCCACACTCGACTAGTCTTGGCTCTAAACGAAACGTGACTGTTGTGCGTTCGATTTCCATTCTGGGGAATGAACTTTTGTCCTCTATCAAATAATAGGGTAACAAGGCAAAGTGCGACGTTGAGTTAAATCAGTCAACACGGTATGTCTTGAAGATTGAACAATAAATTGAAAATGGAGTGTCATAATATTAGGTTCCCTCTAATCATCCGGTGAAAACGGAATAAACCAATTATATAATTAATTTAAAATAGTATAGTGACTCTAAAGAACACTATCTAGGTCACTACATAATATATTAATGCCATAAGTTAAAAGTTATCTTTATAGTCATTTTCTAATATGGACGGCGCCCTCGTGTCGTGCGAACGTTAAGATATACATATAACGACTAACGGCTAACGGCTAGAGTAACGACAGGTCGGGCCCTACAACTCTTTAGTGTTACGTGTTCACATTAAAAGCTTGTAATTATTGTGATGTGTATTGTCGAAGCTAGGGGTAGTGGCGAAGCTAGGGTATTTGCTGCCTGGTGCAGCTTAGGACTTGATGCCGTTTATAATGGTCAAAATAATTTCAGATTTCAAAACACAGTAGAGTAGATATATAATTTTTTATTGCTTCAAAACTATAATAACTATATATAAGTTATAACATTAGATTTTGGTAAAAAATATTGCAAACATTTAAAAAAGGATATTATGCGCTTTTTGACTAGCAAAATCATTAATCACATTTTCAAAATAAATAGTATCGACTAGTTCATGTTCGACTGACATGATAGCGAGATTGTATTTTTCATTTCCATTCTCTCATTTTTCTTGTACATTTCTTGATTTTTGATTGAAAAAAAATTAGTAGAATTGATCGTAGACTTTGATGCCCCTTTCCTTTTGATGCCCGGTGCGACTGCACCGCTCGCACCCCCACAGCTACGCCACTGGGTATTGTGAATGTGAGGGTAGTGAGTTCGATTGTTCTTCGGGGAAATTAATTATTTTTATATACTATTTTTGGTAATGAGTCAAAGTGGGACGTTGAGTCTCGCTACTCTTAATGCAATGTCTTGAATATTGGGCAGGAAGTGTAGAACGGAGTGTCTTAACACTTCTTTTTCTATTACAAGCGGAAAATAATCAATAATAGTTGTTTTTATTACGCCACACATAGCAGTACAGGCAGAGGGAACATAGGAATCTAGTGTAAAGATACTTCCGTTCGCATAATTATGAGGCATTGCGAATTTAGTGGCGGAACTCTATTTTGAACCGCATTTTGCCTCGTCAATAGAGCAAAAAAGGAAATAAATATAATAAATATTTCATTCTCCTGAGTGGGAATCGAACTCACAGTCACGCTTACAGTCGCTCGCTTGTGTCCGTCTCTAACTCTACATTTTTTCTAACTTGCAAATCATATTTCCTCAGGCACATAATATATTTTATTACACATGAAAGTGCAACCTCTATGTAGAGTTGTAGCAAATGTTACCTAAGCAACTACGACTACAATTGTATATCCAACTAGAGGGCGCGCGCGGCTTCGCCCGCTTATTAGGAGTGAATTCTAAAAAAACCACGAAACACGTGTTCAATAAAATATTTTTAACAGTCTGAATTTAAATTTTTATAAAAATCGGTGGCAATTTAAAGATTTTTCTATATAAACTTTCAACCCCTTATTTGAACCTTTAGGGGATGAATTCTTAAAAACCATGAAATACGTGTACAATTAAATATGTTTAAGAGTCTGAATTTCAAATTTTATAAAAATCGGTACAGATTATTATTTTTTTCCATACAAACTTTCAACCCCTATTTCATCCCTTTAGGGTTAAAATTTTTCAAATTCCCTTCTTAGTGGATGTCCAGAATAGGAAAATAAACATCTGCCCAAATTTCACGTTTCTACCATCAGCGGTTACGGCTCTGCGTGCGTCTTACCTCAGTCAGTCAGCACAAGTCCTTTTATATATATAGATATAGATTTGACCTTAAAATTTTCTCTTAAATTTCAAATGGGGAACGACAGACAAATACACTACGTTTCAATAGAAATGGAGTGTCTTAACATTAGGTGCCCAGGTTCCCTCTGCTATGTGCAGGACATACAGCGAGAAGATAAAAAAAGATACAAATACATAAAAATATCAAAAGCTATTAAAATTTCAACCTGATAACAGTATAAGGATCATTAACACCTCTTATCGGAGTGTCGCGACACCTCAAGTAGTCATTAGAAAAAGATTACACGGAGGATGTAAATGCTTTACTAAATTATAAGTTATCTATACTATAGATGTAGTCTATTGTGGCGCAGTGGGAAAGCATCCGTCGGTAAGTACGTTGGTTGTGGGTTCGATTCCCGTTTGCGAATGATTATATTTATATTCTACTTACCCTGCTGTAATCAACACTTTTATTTATCTATAGGATATATGTATTTTGTATTCTATGGCAATGTTACATATAGCGATTGACAAAATTGTATTTTAATTATTAGGCGTTATACTCGTATTTAGACAATAATCATTATCATGATTTCTAAAATGGGCAGAAAATTGAGAACGGAGTGATGGACCAAGGTCTTTTAGTTCATAATATAGGAGATACCGTGAGGCGGTCGTGCCGCAGGGATGATAAACAAGCGAGCGACTGTATAGGCGACGGTTATGGGTTCGATTCCAATCCATGACATATTTTCATGGATGAAATATTTCATTTCTCCACCCTGGTAACAAGGCAAAGCGCGGCGTTGAGTTCCTCCAACCAACACGCAATTTCGGCGGAAACGCAGTGTCTAATACTAGCTTCCCAGGGTCAGTGCGTCTACAATTAAACAAAAGATTAAGAGACCATCGTGATGCAGCAGTACACCGTCTGACTACAAAATGGATGTTCTTGGTTCAATACCCATTTGGCATTCAACCTATATTATCTTGATAATTGTCGTTAGCTCCCGCTGAAAACTGAAAACGGAGTGTCTTAACTCTAAGTCATCCTCTGCCCTTCGCTATTAACGGGATAGAAATTAGGAAATGATAAAACTCACATAATTTTTAAACTTAAACTATAGTAAAACTAAAATTTTGCCTCCTTTTAAAATATTGTAAATCTTCCTTATAAAATAAGAGGATTACAACTTGATCTCTAAAACGTTTATCTCTTGCCACTCGAGATGTCGCAACATCTTTGTAAAAAACACACAAATTATATATACGGGGACCGCTCTTTAGTTTAGTGTTAATTTTAATGGGGTTTTAGAAACAAATTTATGGGTTTTAAGGGACGCGTGTAGAGATAGGTCGGTTAAGTTGAGAAATGATTATTTTTTAAATTTCCAAGTTTAGTTATTGCTTTGAAAGTATTTGTTTATATAGCTTCATACTGTATCTCGATTATAGCAAGGCAGAGGGAACCCGGGGGTAACAAAGTAAGTAGAGGGAACCAGGTGGTTCTGTAGGTCAATACACAATGTATCAAAAATTTTGCGGTGAATGGTGAACGGTGTGTCTAAACACTAGTTTTTTTATATTGGAAACGGTGTGAAGCTTAAGAAAAATTAGACTTACAATATTTCAATGTATTATAAACAAATTAAATGTTATATTAAATATTTATGGGAATTATATCACATACTATAATTGCAACCTCTTAGTATATATTTATCCATAATATACCCATTGAGCTATGGAGGTTAAAATTCATGTATCAGTTTCACGCTGTATCCCGCACACAGAAGGGTAGGCAGAGGGAATCTAGCGTTAAGACACTCCGTTCTCTCTGAAGGCATTGCGGGTTGAATGGCAGAACTCAACGCCGCGCTTTGCCTCCACACCAGAGCGAAGAAATGGAAATATAAATTTAAGTAAATATTTCATCTCCTCGAGTTGGGATCGAACCCACAACCAGTTGGTTTTACAGTTACACTTTGTGATTCTGCGCCACGACTGGTCTCTTAAAAAAGTTCATGTGAAAATTATAAATAACTTCACAAATCTTATACCCGATGGCTTATCTCATCAAACTGATAGATACTAATATTGACTATACTTTCACAAAAATGTTAAAAATAGACTTTATTCTTATATATAGGGGCCGTTCAAGTATTACGTAAGCACTGTAGGGGGGCGGGGGGGTCTTGGCTTTGCTTATTTTTGACGTTTTCAATTAAATATTTGTAAGAGGATTGCTTATTTTTGATGACATAGGGGAGGGGGGGGTCAATAATTGCAAAAAAACTGCTTACGTAATACTTGAACGGCCCCATAAAACGCCCTCATGGGTTGTTTTACCCTTAACTCAGATAAGAGTGATAAGCACAATAATATTTACTTTCTCATAAATTGAAAAAGTTTATATTAACGGTTATCTTGTATGAAGACATGTCAAGGACATTGAAAGTCTAGATTAATAGTTATCTTGTATGGAGACACATCAAGGACACGGCCGTCGAAGGAACGTATGCCGTTGGTGTAGTACTAGTTTATAAAGATCCGTTTATTCCATACATACAGTCACTCATTCATACATACATTGGCTGGTACCAACAAACACAATCTCATGCGCACAACGTGACAGTGACACGACACTTTTACAAGACTTTGAAATGCATAGTATGCATGACTTTACAGTGGACGTTGTGGCACAAGGGTACAAGTGTGTGTGTGTGTGTGTGTATAGGTATTTTCATTTCTTCGCTTTGGTGTCGAGGCAAAGCGCGGTGTGTTGACTTCCGCCATTGAACACGCAATGCCTCCAGAATTAGGGGGAAAGTGGGGAACGGAGTGTCTTAACACTAAGTTCTCTCTGCCTTGTTGTGTGCAGAATACAGCGTGGAGCTGAGGACATTACAGTTGGAGCTGACGAGTCTTCGAGTGAAGACTGCGGATTTGGAAGTGCAGCGTAGTGCGCCCTCAAGTTCGATGAACTGATGACGTGAAGAAGATTACTAGTTTTGACTAGATGCGGCTAAATTCCCCAATTGAGAATCGTTCAACCCGTAACCGTTGCGTAACAGTCAGACGCTTTGCCACTGCACTACGATAGCCTCTATCACTAACTCTTATTTTTTTCCAACAATAATCAATAATATGGGTAAAGTCTTGAGTAGTTTGGTCGAAGTATTGGAAAATAAAGGATATCTACTAAAATACAACAAAGCTAGTTATTTCTCGGAGAACTTGAAAAATTATATGAAAGGCGAGAAACTTTATACGATATTTCGTATAGTCTAAGAGACGGTTGATATTAATCTGCATATTATATATTATTTCTTGCGTACCCAAGACATGTCTATAAAGTCCTTATAATGGTTTTCATTTATAGTTAAAGTATTTTTTTGTGGCTTATTATATTATATTTTATATGTGTATTTTTTAAATTGTTATAGATAAAAAAAATAAAGTAAACAATCAGCTTCCCGCAGTATCCCGCACACTACATGGTAGGCAGAGGGAACCAAGTGTTCAGACACTCTTTTACCCCCTTTCCGCCGAGTTCTGGATGTATTGCGTGTTGAGTAGCAGAACTCAGCGCCGCGTTTTGAATTAACACCATAGCGAAGAAATGAAAATATAAATGTAAATAAATATTTCAATTCCTCGAGTGGGGATCGAACCCACAACCAGACGATTTTACCGTCACACTTTGTGCCTCAGCGTTACGACTGGCCTCAAAAAATTTAAAATTCATAAATATCATCAAATTTCAAATATTGTTAACATACTTTAATTTCTTTACTTCGTCTGCTAAGATAATATACAGCATCAAATTACGCCGCTTTTGCTAGATTCGAAAAATAACGATAAAATAAAAAAAAAATCATTCGTCTCTTAAACTACACTCCGTAGTCAGGTGCGTTTAGCTGTGAGAATTTGTAGTAGGGTTGCCAAATTAAATTACTGTTTGTGAGACGTTCACGTATATAGGTTATACTGTATTGTTTTTATTTGACAGTTGATTTTTTATAAGTAAAGATGGTGCTTAAGTATTTTTTATAAACTTACATCTCAGTAAAATATTACTTACTAGAGACCCAGACGTGACTTCGCCCGCTTCATATTGTGTGTAATACTAACTTACAAAATAAGTTATGTATTTAAATTTTATTTATTGACATACACTGGATCGTAAATATCGAATTAATTCCCGTTCAAATCTTATTCGTGGAACTGTTTATATTAATCATATTATTGCTTTAAGGACCTAGTTAGACGACATAGATTTTGCAGCGTATGATAACGCTGTCCAACATGAAATGTGTGTCTCATAAAAAGGGTAAATAGAGGGAACCTAATGTTAAGATACTTCATGGGTTCTCCATTTTTCGCTCGATTGTAGAAACATTGCGTGTTAAGTGGCGAAATTCAATACTGCGCGTTGCCCTGTTGCCAGAGCGAAGAAATAAAAGTTATTTATTCCCCTGAACGAAAATGAAACCCGTCATGATTACAGTCAGACGTTGTGCCACTGCGCTACGAGGTCACCACCATGCAAACACGATTTTCAATATAAGCTTTATTAAAAAAATAAAGAAAAAAAAACTAAAAGTACCTGTACCAGGAATATCTTGAAACATTCAAATCACCTGGCCACATCAACCCTGGTACTCGCGCGGGCTCAGCAGCAGCATTGAGTTATTGGCAAAGTTTATGAGTAATTGTTGCTCGTATTGCGGTCTGTTTTGTTTTGACTTTCGTTTAAATAAAACATTCATTGTTTAAGGGTAGTTAGATTTGACGTTTTAATTATTTAATTAAAGGTTCTTGATGCCTTTTAGTGATAAGCGAGGCTTGTTGTTCAAATTCACACATTTTCATTTATTGAAAATGATAATAAAAAGAAAACGCAGTGTTGAGTTCCGCCACTCAATAAGTAAATGATATGTAGTAAAAACATTCCAGAATTAAACTTTTGACTGTATTTTTTGTTTGAAGCTTTGTATTAAGATTAATATTTTAGTCTGATTTAAAAAAAAATGAGAGGTGTTACCGCTTTCCCTGTCTCCCTATTCTAACGCTCGTGAGTATGAAT
>JAATLQ010009860.1:0-24329 GCA_013421005.1 Heliconius erato x Heliconius himera
CGCGCTCTTGGCTTATCTTCGGACGAGCTTCGAGTTATGACAATGTTATATTGTCGAGTCTACAGTTATCTAAATAACTGACACAAGAACAACTTCTGATGGCAAATATCTTATTAAAGCGATACCTTCTAATGGCATAATATGGAATTCTTAACACTGTTTCCTCTGAATCTCTAAAAGATTTTGGGTTCTTCACGATCACAACAATAAAGAGTTCTAACCACTAGACACATCACGAGTCAAGGCATTATTTATTAAATAATATTTTAAAAGGTGTTTGAGATATCAGTTACAACACAGCTCACTTCAATACATGCCCATTTACCCGATATCAAATCGGGGACGTGTTCCTTCACTCTCACACGATGCATCTCTTTGTTGACCCTCAGTCACAATCAAGTTGTATACGCCTGCACACTGTGAAAGAATATTACTTTTCACTGATCTCAAAAATTGGCTAAATGTCTTAATAGGCTTGAATATAGCTTTTATGGAAATTCTTCTTAAGATATTGCCAACCCTGTCTGTGACCTAGTTAAAATATGGTAGAAATTCCGGCTGTCTTTCTACTGTGAGTGGTTTGTTGGTCTTCTGACAACGCTGGCTCCCCGCCAGCGTTCTGGCACTGGCAGCTTGTTCTGGGGGACGGCATTCTTCACCTGTAGAAGAGTCGCAGAGGTGGTGGGTCCTCTGACACAAAGATTTGCCAACGGTAGATAACTGTGTAGGATGATGATGAGATTCATAATTGAGATATCTATTGGTGTGGGTGGGTTTCCAATATACTGTGTGGCCTACTATACCATTAGGATTTTGTTTTACTACAAATCCATATGGATTTGTAGATAAATCTAGCATACGCTAAAAAAAATATTAATTCGATTTTAATTATAGCAAATTTTATAACATTTTACATAATCTATTAAATTATTAAATACTAAATAACTAAAAAAACAATATTACAATTAATTAAATTAAACGCCATTTTAAACGAATTAACATTAGTTTACATTATAATTGTAGATTAAATCGTATGCATAAAGCGGGGCTCATCACAAAGTGGCTGAGCGCCTATTTGCCAAAGCGCGACCGCTGTTGGAAGACCTCCACTGTGGAGGAAGTCAACAACCACACTGTAAATCTTAGCGATATGCAGGGCTCATTCTTCGTGTTGTTTCTTGGTAATTTAAAGTTTATATAATATATTAATTATATTTATTAGTTCACATTTAGAGGTCTGGTAAAAAGACAAAGCGCGGCGTCGTTTACCGCAATTCAACACGTAATGCCTTTTAAAATGGGGAACGGCGCGTCTTAACGTTAGATTTTCTCTGCCTACCCTGCCATGCGGGGTACAATAGGAAGCTGATTAAATTAAATAAAAAAAATAATGCAAGTTTGAGAACATAGGATGATATTGGAGTAAAATTTTAAGTAGAGGAATGTTATTACGTACTAATGTGTGTTATATTTGATTACAGACCAACGATTTAGATTTTTTAGATATTATCCTGGCTCAATTAAAACAATATAAAAAAAGACAATGTTGCCTTACACTAGACATTATAACATTTATATTAAACATTGAATATAATTAGGACAGTCGTGGCGCAGGGGATCTTGAAGGCGACATGTTGAGGCTTCGATTCCCACTCGAGGAAATTTAAAATTTAATATTTTCATTTCTTCGCTCTGGTGCCTAGTGTCATACAGCCGGAAGCAAAAAAAAAGAATATATTTAGCAAATAATGTTAATGTTACCAAACATTTATCTTTTATACTGACCCTCGCCATTACAAAAATTAGTAATTAATATGTAAAAATAATTAAGGCCAGTTGTGACGCAGGGGCACAGTGTGGCTGTAAAACCGACTGGTTGTGGGTTCGATCCCCATTCGAGGAGATGAAATATTTATTTAAATTTTTATTTCCATTTCTTCGCTCAGGTGTCGCGTCGTTGAGTTCTGCCACTTAACACGCAATGCCTCCAGAATTGGGCAGAAAGTGGGGAAAGGAGTGTCTTAACACTAGGTTCCCTCTGGCTACCCTGTGTGCGTTATACAGCGTGAAGCTGATTTTATTTAAATAATTAAAGCAACTCAAAGTAAATTTTATATCAACGTAAATATACTTTTCGGTTTTACAGGTGTATTTTCAGCAACAACGGTTTTATTATTAGAATGGATTTTCAAACGACGTCAGAAGAAGGTCGAGCAAGTTATTATAAAGCCTTATACAGATTAAACAATAACAACAGCTGTTATAGTAGTTTTATTTCATATTTATCAATTTATTCCGTTTGCCAACATTCGTCAAACAATTGAAGAGATATACAATAGGACAAATAAACAATTATGCATACAATAATATGTAAGGTAAACACTGTATACAAAAAATATATATTTTACAACATGTACCTAATCCTTGCTTATATTATAAATTGGAAACTAACTGTCTGTCTATGACGAAATCACTCATCCGATTGTGATAAAATTTTATATAAAAATGAGGAGAATACTTCAGGATCTTAGAATGAACAATTTTTTTTCTCATATTTGTAATATTCTCTATATATATGATTAAAATATCTTTATTTTTGGTATGTTGTAAGGATTTTCGTTGCTTTTAGAAAACGTCACCCTAAATGGGAATGGAGACCCGAAACGTCACACGGCGTGCGCCGACTCAACTTTATGACACTCATAAAAACAATGTTATACAAAAATATTATTTTTAAAAAAATCTATTAAAAAAGTCCGGGGTGGTATATTATGTTATCTCTGAAGGTTGAGTCTGTTATCTCTGAGGGTTATTGTTAATGTATTTTCCATAATTTGGTATTCATCCTTATCAAAACAAATATAACAGTCACCTTTAGCATTTTATGTAGTATTTTATTTAATATATATTTTACTGTACATCTATTCTAATAAATACTTTAGGAGATGTGTCACTGATTCAAAATGACATAGCCTACGAGCTGCATGGTCGGTCATACCGACCCGAACGGGCAGACAACGTTTACGGTTTTGTAAATTTTCCTACATTTTCAATCTACTGTTAATTTTGATGTGCTTATCTGCTGTTTATTCATACATTTTTTTTGCAGTGCTCTTCGCTTATTCAAGTAGTAGATTAGTTGTTTTTTTTTTCAATTTCCTGGTTTGGTTAAGTTTTGTTTTATTCTGGTGTTATATTTCGTGTTATTTTTAATTTTGATACTTTTAAATATTTATTTTACGTTGATAATATAGCTGGCTTAGTTTTGTTTTTTTACTAATATTTTCTTTTGGTTCCGTTTAGTTATTATTTTTTATCCATTTCAATTAGAGTCCGCAGTGGCGCAGGGGTACAAGGGTGTGACTGTAACGAGACAGTTGTGTGAATGAATTATTATTCTTCTGGCACCTAGGGCGTGGTACCTAGGCGCCCGGCGTTGAGTTCCACCACTCAACACGTAATGCCTCGAAACAAAATCGGCGGAAAGTAGGGTGACAGAGTGTCTTAACTCTAGGTTCCCTCTGCCTACCCTGCTGTATAGTGGGCAGCGTAAAGCTGTATTGTTTATTTCCCTTACTTAGTCTATTTATAATTTTTTTTTGGTTTCTTTTCAATATTTAGATTTATATTTTCTTACTAATCTTATTGAAAACTGAAAATAATTTCATAAATAAATTAATGAATACGAGTATTTGTATAGTTCAAGCTTGTGAAGCAGCGTGGGTTTTATAAAAATAATAATATAAAAATAACACTTTTTTTCTTATTTCTAATTATATTATTTAAAAATATGCAAGCATTTTGAATATTTTTTTTGTTCTAATGACTTCAAACAAGTATGCTAAGTTATTTAAGTCTGAATAGATTTATGGAAACGTTGGGTTTAATATTTTCAGTGATATATTTATATTATATCATTTAGGATTCGATAGAGTATGGATTAATGTCAGGACAATCAGGCATAAAATAAAAAAAATAATAATATTACAATATTAAAAAATATATATATCACGCTCCTTCCCGCATATCATAGTAGAGCCTACAGGTCATTTTCGCCTAATTTTCAAGACGCTATATTTTGATTGGCGGAGCTCAACACCATCCTATATCTTGTTAAAATGTTAGCAGAACGAGGCGAGTGGGAATTGAACCCACAGCCGTCACGTTTACGATCAGTATTTGCTATACATATTTATTGACCATGTTGTTTTTCCCACTAAATTGGTTAAGACCCAGTATATAAACTAAAAGCTATGGCCAGCGTTTGGCGTCCCTCCAGAAGATTATGCCCCCGAGTTAATTGCGACACGTGCACTTAATGGCCTCTGGAGTCATCTTAGGTTTAATTTAAACGACTTTGTCTAAGAAACGAGCTGGTGTTACTCGCCACTTATTATTATTAAAGCACAATTTGTAAGTTTTGAAGAGTCATTTTCATATTTTTGTAACAATATAATATTGTTTTAGATGTATATAGTAATAAAAACTGTTTGTTTTAATTGTAAAGTAAAGTGGGGAACGGAGTGTATTAACACTAGGTTCCCTCTGCCTACCCTGCTGTGTGCGGGATACAGCGTGAAGCTAATTTTAATTGTAATAGTGAAATAGGAAGTGCTGCTAGATAGAAATGCATATATCTATCTATCTAATAGAGCCAGAAAAAATAATTTTTAAAAATAAATAAAAAAGTGGATCTGATCCTTTTAGTGTGAAATAAATATATATATAATTATTATTTAACACTAAATGGTATTCGTGGGTTACAGCGTCGAAGGATTGTTATCCATTGGACCAGACGAGTCTTTGAGTGGAGACCGCAGTTCGGCGAGCGTAGCATGGGGCGCTCTCCAGCTCAATGGACCGAAGAAGATTGCTGGCTTCAATTGGATGAGGAAGGCGGACGATCGGGAGCTCTGGTGCATCCTTTATTTAAGTGTATTTAAGAAATAACCGACCAAGCGCAAGTCGGACTCGCCCACTGACAGTTCTGCACCAATTTCAGGATTGTGATTGGGAAATACCTTATAGATTTCGACTAGCGGCTCGCCCACGGCTTCGCCCGCTTAAAATACATGATTATTGATTTAATAAGCAGAATTGATTGACAACTATAATGACTTCTAATATGATTTTTTTACGACATTATCGTCAAAGAATTTTTGATTGTTTTAAATAAAAAAATACGACCATTGTTGATATTTGACATTTATAAAATATACATAAAGCTAATTATTTATTACACGTATATATTTTTGTAACTTTATGTTCTTTTTACCTACATAACATACTTTGTTAAATGTGCTGATGTCAGTGAATAATTTAATTTACTCATTCAGAAACAGCCTTAAATGTTAAATTATTGATTTGAAGGATTCATAATATGCTTTGTAAAATAATTGTAATAATTTCATATTAACTCCTGTACAGTTTTTAAATTAGTTACATATATTATACTAGCGGACCCGGACGCGGCTTCGCCCGCTTAAACTTTACGAATGCTTATAGATATATTTAGGAAATTGTTTGTGAAAATATGAAACTAATTTAAATAAAAAAAATATAAGTAAATGTAACCATAGTAAAATATTAATAAAAAAACTAAACAAAACCAGCTACATTATTAATAATTATATCTCTTTCTGTCTTTCTATTTCCCCGAGCTAATATCCAGAATAACTGAACTAATTTTTATTGGACTTGTGATCTATTGTGATTTTTATGGACTTGTGACTAATTTTAGTGATCGATTTTACTGATTTACCCGGGAAAAATCTTTTTACTCGTTTTCCTTGCGCGCGTACATAGATACTATATGATATAACTAAAGTCCTTTCTACATTAAATATGATAAGTTTTGCGAGCAATATCAAATAAAATCCCAAAAAACTAAAACCACAATTTATTAAGTGTATAACAACGGTATAGATAACCATCTAACCAAGATGAAATAACCAACAATTCTCTCCTTAATACTTAAATAATATTACACCGATGCCGCGCAGGGCCGCAACTTACACCACACCAAGAAATTTATGAAAATCTAACTAATCTGCTCCTCGAATAAGCGAAGAACCAAAGAAAAGTATAAATTATTTATAAACAGCAAATAATTACATAAAAATTAACAGTAGTTCGAAAATGTATGAAAATTTACAAAACCGTCAAAGTCATCTGCCCGTTTGCGTCGGTCATACTATGCCGGTCGTAGCTCGCTAGGTCATTTCGAATCAGTGACATCTCCTTAATTATTTATTAGAATGTTATACAATAAACTATAATTTCAATCTAGAAAAAATGCTAAAAGTGACTATTATATTCATTTTCATAAGGATCAATATCAAATTATAGAAAATACATACAACAAAAACCCGATAAATATAAAGTAAATTAATTAAAATGGTTACTTGTTGTTACTGTGTTACTTTGCTCAAGCTTCAGAGATAAATATGGTATGTGTATCGCGGACTTTTTTAAACATTATTTAAAGGACAATATTTTTGTATTTTTATGTATCTCATAAGGTTGAGTCGGCGCACGCCATGTATGCGTTAAGCTCATTTTGGGTGTCGTTTGCTTATAACAGCAAACAAACTTTGCAAACCGTTGCTTAGCAACGGTCGGTTGTTATTAACATGGCGGAATAAATTGCCTATCAAATTGAAGAATATTTTAATATATTAGTATATATCGACAATATTACAAATATGAGAAAAAAAAGTAACCTATGTTCATCCGAAGACCCTCAAGAATCTCTGTATGAGTATTTTATTACAATTGAATTAGCGGTTTGGCCCTGATTGCGGCACAGACAGACAGACAGACAGACAGACAGAGTTACTTTCGAATTTATAATATAGGTATGGACGAACAAACCAACCAAAAATCTTTGTATATATTTGATTTTCTTTCAAGATCGTTCTTTATCTCCGTGTTGAATTAATTACGACTTCTTTCAAATGATGACGATAACTTTTTTTTTTAATGAACCGATTTTGATGAACTAAACTTTAGTAGTTAAGTTGAGTTAAAACAAAGCAATTGGTGAAATTTTCAAGTAAATCGGTTCAGTACTTTCAGAGAAACATGTGGACAAAAATATGTCGACAGACAGACAGACAGACAGATAGGCAGACAGACAGACAGACAGACAGACAGACAGACAAGAAATAAAAAAAATAATTTTTGCTGTCTATTATTCTTTTTAAGTGTCCCTCTATCCATTTCAGTCAAAATGACTAAATGTACAGACAAAATATTTTTACTGTCTTATTATATATAGAGATGATGCGGCGAATAAAGTTAACAAACTTAAGTTTTCGAGCATATACATTTATTTAGTATGAAATGAATGAATAAATAACTAATAAATATTTACTTTTCGGATTTTCTCCTTTACAATCGAAACCTATAGTATACTTCCTATAGGGAAGTACACTATAGGTTTTGATTGCGCGGTGAATTTCATACAAAATAAAGCAAAAAAGATACATAAATGCTCATATTTTTTGACTGCGTTATATTAGAAGCTTAATTTCTATGCTCTACGCAATCTCAAGTAAAATGGAGAAAAAAAAAGAATCTTGACAGACGTACAGACGGACAAAAAAGTGATCCTGTATTGCATGCTGCACTAAATAAATCGTAAATTAAGTGTTTTGGGAATTTGGCTAATTCAATATAACAGTTATATAAAATAACTCTTTCAAATAGTAGGAATTTATCGAACAACATATTTTAAATTTATATAACATTTTTGTTGTATTAAAATAGCCTTTATCTCACTTCATAACTTCCTCATTATTTCAATAACTCAGCTTAACGCTATATCTATAGCAGACGATGCACAGGGATTTTAGTGTTAAGGGACTATTTTCCCCACTTTCGCGCAATTTTTGAGGTATTGAGTGTTGAGTGGCGGAACTCAACGCAACGCTTTGCCTTGTTACCTAAGCGAAGAAATGAAGATATTAAATCAAATCAGCTTATCCCTGTATACCGCACACATCAAGGTAGGCGGAGGGAACTTAGTATTAAGACACTCCGCTCCCCACATTCCGCCAAATTCTGGAAGCATTGCGTGTTGAGTGGCGGAATTTAACGCCGCGCTTTGACTCGACACTAGAAGAAAATGGAAATATACATTTAAATAAATATTTTTTTATCTCCTCGAGTAGGGATCGAACCCACAACCAGTCCCGTGTACAGTCACACTTCGTGTCCCTATGCCACGACTGACCTTAAAATACGCAGCTTTTCCCGTGTTAACTCCGACCCCGATCTCGGTCTCGGTGTTTTTACCAGTATACAAATTGAAAGCTAAAGACTCAGCCAATTCAGTAAAACAGTTGTACATATAAAATAACTGTTATAGCAATTAGGAAATTTGTCGAACTAAATACTTTAAATTGACATTTTTTTTCTATATGAACCGATTGTAATAAAACATTTATGTTAGCAGAAGCCTGCCAAAATCCAATAGTGAAAATTAGATTTAAATCGGTTAAGTCGATTCTGAGATTAGCGATAACATATGCACAGACAAACAGACAATTTTTTTTAAAATCATTGTTTTCGGTTTTATTAAACTTATAAAGAAAGGTCCTCTATAACATTTTTTATATATATCTTCTGTGTACAGACACATATCCGTTTTAATTTTATTATAAGTATAGATTGTTTCTTTCTCAGTATATTTTCTTATGAATGTATGACGTTATATTTAAAGGATTTATTCATGTCATTAGTAAGTTTATCACCTTTGACCGAGTAGACTTAGTATTTTTAAAAAGATATAATACATTAAAATCTTAAATGTTTATGATATGACCGATACGACGTGGCCAGCCGCACGCTTCATAATATAAGCAACATTTCAATTGTGCGGAATAGCGCTTTTTTTATTAAGAATAAATTTATTATTGTAAAACAAAATAATTCTTCAAGAATTACAACAACATGATAGGTATATTATTCATTTAGCAAAAGTATAGTTAAACTATTAAAAAAAAATGAAGGTATTTTAAGTTATAAAATTATTTTATTGATTTCAACTGTACCGTAGTTAACTGTTAAGTATGTGTGCGAATAAATATTATATTTAGATTAATTGCATATTAAAAAAACTTAAAAGTATATAGTGTAGGTATGTAATTTTAATTTCATTGTATTATGAATGATTGACAGAGTGAATCTAGCAATAAATCACTGCATTTTCTACTTATATTGTACAGTTGGGTGACAAAAAGCAAAGCCGCAATTTCCCTAACTGAGGAACCAAAAAAATATTGCAATATACTTACTTCCCCCGAGAAGCATTTAACCCAAAACCACAAAGTGTAAGGAGATGGTCCCCAATTTTTTTTTTCAAAAATCTTAGAAAAAATCAGGTAAAATGAATTATCTCGCTTATAGCAGAAGTATTGTAACGTCATAAAACCTGTATCAAAACGTGTCCTACATAAATGCAGGCTTCAAGCGACCGGTCACAGTGCGGGTTAGGTACTCGTTTGATTCGGCCGCTAAATTGTTTACAGTTTAGATAAATTATTTTTTTTATTTCTAAGGAAATTTGTGTGTCAATGACAAAATCGAAAAGAAAATTTGCGATTACCGACAAATTTTTACCAAGGTTAGTAGTTTATGCATTATTTAATAAATAATGAGTAAAAAAAAAACAAGAGTGTGATCTCTCTTTTTCTCTATATATTCAATGTAATATTACCCATTGTCATGGCTAGGACACAGAGAAGCTTTATATAATGTTAACAGTCTGCGCTTGCGCAGCTTTAATGAAGTTACCAAAAATTAACTACATACATATATAAGTTTGCGGGACAGCTAGTAAAAAAAAATGGCCACTTTTCCTTTCAGAGTGTTAAGTTTTTCGTTTTTATTTAATTTACTTTCAATTATAAGATTATTATTTATAGATTATATAAAATAGAAAATTCATGAGAAAATATATATGTATTATGAATTTTATATATATATGTCGTAAATAATATTTACAAAATTTACTTTTCTCCATTTTGAACTGTTTTTTTCAAATTAACTATGCATATAATACAAAATATCCTATTTACCAACCCATCTTAACGTTAACTGAGGTAACAAATTAAATTTTTAGTATTTTATCTTTTTAAAGAATTTGCTTTGGATCGTGTAATGAATGTTAAGTTCTGTATGATTAAACCGAGCTGTGATAACTTTTATATGACTTCATTCCGTAATTCTAATCAAATAATTATTTTTTCTTTGTTATTCAAATATAGTTAGATACCATTTTTAACAATTATTTAAATATTCATTGACGTAACATTATAATTATATAGGTCTTTATCTGTATGTCGTTTACTTCGGTTAAAACTAGTTGATACAATTTGCTGAGATAGTAATATATATTTTAAATTACCCTATTAACATAGTTTTTCTAAATCCACATGTCATCATAAAATTACTTGGCTTTAGTCACATTGTTCGTACTGATAAGCTTTCAACCAATGTAATAAGTATAATGAATGAAAGTGGAAAGTAGAAAAAAAGGAGTAGGATTTTACAAATTCTGCCTTTAACTAAATATTAGGCAAGAGAATTTTAAGACCCATTTGTGGTTGCAGGTTTAATTTTCACTAGGTCGATGGTCAAAATATACGTATATGTTTTTCAATTTATTAAGTCCGTGTCCATCCTGTATTTCATTCAATCAAAATAAAAACGTTTTTAATATCAGTTTTACATTAAAATGATTTCCGTAAAATAGGTAAAATACATTTTTTTTTCTTTTATTTTAAATCAAATCAAACTAGTGAAGCTGATCTCGATAGCTGTATCTTGCACACAGCAGGATAGGCAGAGGGAACCTAGTGTTAGAACACTCCGTTCCTCACTTTCCACCCAATTCTGAACGCAATCCGCAATCTTGAGTGGCGGAGCTCAACACTGCGTTTTGTTTCGACACCAGAGCGAAATTTAAATAAATATTTCGTTTCCTTGAGTGGGTATCGAACTCACAACCAGTCGATTTTACAATCACATGCCACGACTGGCGCAGGGGCACATAGAATCTTTTGTTTTCTTAATGTGAATTTTGAATAGTGCATTATAAGGTTTATATAAATAAATAAATAAATCGCATTGAAGGGAATGTTAGTATTTTAAATAAAAATAAATTCAAATTGGCTTATGTATTTTAATTTCACGGGCTTACCGGTTTTTATGTTCTCTATTTTCCACCCATCTCTGAACTTTACAACAATCAACGCGCGTAGAGATACATTTCATTTGTACCACGCTAGCGGAACTTATCATATTTCTTTATACAATAATTTTACTATTGAGGCCAGACGTGGGCACACTGGGACTGCAGACGCAACAGGTTGTGGGTTCAATTCCCACTCGACGTATTAATATTTTCATTTTCTCACTCTGGTAACTGGAAAATGGGGAGCGGAAGTGTCTTTATAGTTCTCTGTGCTGCTATTTGCTTTGTGCCGGATACAGCGTGAAGCTAAACAAAACAATATGTATTACAAAAGTAGTTTTGATATAATTTAAAGGAAAGTCTTTTTTCGATATATCCACATACTTTCCACCTTAAACCTATTTTACGCACTGTAACGCTTCTTCTGTTTTTAATTTAACTAATTTAATACTTCATCTAAGTAACAATTTACTTTACTTAAAAAATATAAAATATATCCTTATATTACACAATATTTCAAAGCTTACAACAAATTAAAACAATTAAATTTGATCATTAACTCAAAATTTACAATTTATGAAGAAATATTTATTTTTAAATTGAAATTTTGTGAAGTAAAAAATTGTACATATTTTTTATGTTAGTGAATGAAAAATACAACATGGCTTATTTATTTTATAAATAATAAAAATAAATAAGTTAAAATCATGTTGAAATATCCAAAGAATACATTGGTTATTCCACAAACCGGTACCGGTTTACCAGTGATATGTAAAATAGTTGTTTTCTAGCGCGAGCACGAGGGCGCCGCGTGCAGTCAGCGCGGTCTCGCGTGACATAACATAGTCATTGAACTTTAAAACCAGATTAAGGAAGAAATGGGAATAATTAGAGAAACTTTACAAGAATATTTCTGATTATTCTATGTTATTAACTATATGTGAATATATTATAACATTTAAATAAAAGATCGAGGCCAGTCGTGGCGCAGCGGCACAAGGTGTGACTGTAAAACCGACTAGTTGTGGGTTCGATCCCCACTCGAGGAGATGAAATATTTACTTAAATTTATATTTCCATTTTCTTCGCTCTGGTGTCGAGGTTAAGCGCGGCGTTGAGTTCTGCCACTCAACACGCAATGCCTCCAGAATTCCGCAGAAAGTGGGAGTGGGACGGAGTGTCTTAACACTAGGTTCCCTCTGCCTACCCTGCTGTGTGCGGGATACAGCGTGAAGCTGATTTTATTTAAATAAAAGATTATGATGATGACGTATGTGGATTGGGCGTCCCAGAAAAGAAAAAAAATGGTGGTGGTACGGATTGGAGATGGTTGGTTGAATATTTTCACTACCTTTTCTGATCTGATTAAGAAATGTGTGGTTCTCACTCTAATCTAACACATTGTCTCAAATAAAACAAAGAATAGAGAACCGTGCAATAATGTAGGAGATACATTAAATCGAATAGAAATAAATAATCTGTATACTTAAGGTTGTATGAATGCGGAACTTGTTTAAATTATTATTTATGATGCATGTAATATTGATCAATAATATAATGTTAATAATCGTATTTAATATACAAATAACAGTTCTTCATAAAATATAACAAAGAGCATTTACTGACAGACAGAGCTATTTCTGTCTGGCTGATGATGGTTGTGAGTTCAAACGCCAAATGTAGAAAGGAATTATTTTCGATTCTTCGTTCTGGGAAAACTAAAAGCTGCCTAGGGTTTTGATATTTATACACAATATTTCGAATTTGAGTGGAAATTCGAGAACCACGTGGGAAAAATCATAAGAAAAGACTGTTTGACATTCAAAGAAACTTGGAAAGAGATATTTGCTTATTTTGCTACATGCGGGAAAACCTAGAAGAGAAATTTAAATATTAGATTGGAATTCAACTTTTCTTAAAATATATAAATTAACTAACTTACTAATTCATATAAAAAGACAATCAAAATCTATAAAAAGAATGTAAAGCCAGTTAAATGCGAGTCGGACTTGCTCATCGAGGCTTCCGTACTAATCCAGTATTGTGGGTCAACGGTAAGTAAAAACTTATAAAGGAACTTCTAACAAACTTAAATTTGCGAGCGAGTGCACTCATTTTGTTTGAGATGAACTGCAGACATAAATTTCTTAATGATTTTTTTATGAATATAAATACCCATAAATTTTTACTTTCTGGATTATTTTTCACTAAAATTTGGCATAAAATGGGAACATACAATATAAATAAATTATATTGTATATTCCCACTTTGTGCCAAATTTAATAACTGCAGGTCCACGGGAAGTATTTATAAGTTTAAATTACGCGGCGAATTTCGTACAAAATGCAGCAAAATTGATGAATAAATATGCTCGTATTATTTGTATGCGTTGACTGAGAAGCTTGATTCTTTTTGGATTTCAAGGGCTATAGATTTGAATATTTGATAATAATTTTAACACCAATTTAAATACTTCCACTCAATCTCGAGAAAAATGATCTTGACAGACAAATAGACGGGCAACAAAGTGATCCTATACGGATTCCATTTTTACTTTTTGAGGAACGGAACTCTGGAGCGCATCTGACTGTAAACACGACGATTGTAGGTTCGGTTACCACTCGGGGGAATGTATTAATATTATCCGTAACTCACCACGTATTGACTCGAAAATTTTCAGATATTTCATTCTGTATATTCTGCTATATATGCGGCATACAGCATAAACAAACAAAATTAAACTTGAGCTTCTCTTCGCCTTTTTCATGCAATGTAGTAACTTTAAAAAAAACATGGCTAAAATACATTGCCAGTGCAGTGAAAACTGAATACAACGGCATATCGTTGTGACCTAAATTAGAGGATACGTTTCTAAGTCACCTCGTAGTCGCACATAGTCTATTTGGAACTTCTCAGAGCGTCTAACAACAGCTGTTCTATTTATTTTTGCAAAGTATACTTTGATATGGCTATATAAAATATTTATTTTATACCCCTCTTGATTTTAATATGTATTTTTTTATATTTATAAAAAGTTTGATTATTTTTGTTACGATTTCAATTTCTGTTAAAAGTAATTTAAATTTTCCTACATATTCTTAATATGTTAAAATTTTATACATACATTTTAACGTAAAATATAAAAAGCTTAAAAGAAGCTTATTTAAGTTAATAGTGTACCGCCAGAAATTTTACTAGAACATTGCTGTATTTAAAGTTTAAGCATTTTAAACTTATTTGCTTCTATTTAAAACTTATATTATATGCTTACAATTGCATTATAGATAAGAAAGAAAAAACGAGTAATACCGTGAGTTTTTTAACTTGAATCCCTTTTGGAGGAATATTTAGAATTGTATAATGTATATATAGTGCATACGCTTTATTCTAGAATGCTGAGACTGAGCTCTGTATACGACTCTATTTCTTCCTGCTTTACCAAAAAGCACAAACATAAAAAAAATATATCATAATTTAAAATCATTCTTAGATCATTCACGCATCTTCCATATAGGAAAGTAGGCAGTGATAAATATAACTTCGGTTTCTCTTTTCTTTTGTTTTTCAAATCAAATCAGTTTCACGCTGTATCCCGCACACAGCAGGATAGGCAGAGGGAATCTATTGTTAAGATGCTCCGCTCCCCACTTTCCGCCAAGTTGTGGAGGCATTGCATGTTGAGTGGCGGAACTCGACGCCACGTTTAACCACTACACCAGAGCGAAGGAATGAAAATATAATTGTAAATAAATATCTCATATCCTCGAGTGGGGATCGAACCCAGAACCAGTCGATTGTATAGTTACACTTTGTGCCGCTGAGCGACGACTGGCATCAAATTAAATCCGAAAAATCAAGATCGACCGCGTCGCGTGTATCACTGCATCAAACATCTTTAGCACGCATAGAACACGTGCAAGAGCAAGAATATTGAATTGCGAACAACAGCTTATGTTAATTAACAAATTAAGAATGTTTTGAAGTTAAACTGGCTTTCAAAAGTTAATTTATCATTTCTAATACATTACAAATATGTTAATATGCAACAAACAGTATTGAAATGAGTGTGATGGCATAGTCGTTACTATTGCATCAGGCGGTCAGACCAGTTGTATGACTTAAAGGACCTTTTTGTCTTCTTTATAAATAAACCTGTTTGTGCACATAAATGCATTTATACATATTAATAGTATTAATAAATTTAATTTAATTTAATATATATTTCTATATTGAAAATATTTAGTTAAGGCGGAAATATGAAACTTTCAAGTAATTATTTCAGGATATATTGCAACATGACAATGCGAATGCTAAATAAATCGAAACAATCGATCGATGAAAAAATATTTTGAAACAATTTTAAATAATAATTTAGATTAGATGCATAAAGTGCAGTTTCAATTTTTTTTATCTATCACGCGATGTTTCTATTTACTATTAAAATTTGCATAATAACAAGATAAATTATAATATGATGTATATTTATGAGAAATAGAAATCAAATTATATATATCTTTTTAAATTATTTTCGTTATAATCATGCATTTACCGCATGATGTGTCGAACACAAAAAGAATAAAGACACAAGAAGAAGAAGTCATTCATTTTCTGATGATTTTAAAGACGTTGACATTTCCCAGCGAAAAAAAAAGAGTTCACTAGGATTAATATAAATTATTCTGAATTTATGTTGTTTTAATACTGCTAAAAATTAATAAATTTATGTTCTACTATTGTTACGTTAAAAGTTATCAAAATAGATATAAATGTTTATAACTTTCTGACGTAGTTCCTGTTTAGCTGTGACATTTTGCGGTACACAGCAATCCCTTATAGTTATTGCAGCGTTGAGTGTTGCCATGCCAATATGTTAAATAGTACAGTAATTATAACGAAAACTATAATTAACTATGTACTTGCAAATTCAGAAACTATTCCAAAACCAAAAAAAAAAAATACTGTTTTATATTATGAATATATATTTTTAATATAATCCACATACATATAATTCACATCCACATCATGTATCTAATATTATTTAATTTAAACGATTCAATTCCAGGCTTGCTAAGAACTTGTGCACGCGTAAAGGCAGTCGTCGCGCTAACACCGGCAACCGACTCGAGCACGCAGTACTCACCCACATACAGCACGTGCCATAGATCCCCGGTCTCCTCTACCTTCATCTTCACGTCACCTCCATCCCATCACCGATAGACCATGGCCCGCGGCGACGAGTGCAAGACCGCCTCTAAGGCTAACCACGCGTGCAACCAATTTGACGTAACTGCTTCTATAAAGTAAGTCCAAATTAAGTATGTAACTTTCTTTGAAATTAGCAAAAGGATTAAATAGATTCATGATGTAAAAGTGATTAGTAAGTGAGGCAGGGCGTGATCGGTCGACTTTCAGGAATAAGGTATTGCTGATATCAGAAGAAGAAAAAGTATGTTGATACCCCGGAGGGCGTTTTCTTAAATTAAAAGTATCACAATATTGAAAAAATTTTAGAGCAAACAACACTTACGAATGAAGTAAAAATTACTTTACAACGTGTTTGTAGAAGATTTATATGTATAAGAATTGATTTCGCATAATTTCAAGGATCCAATCATATAAAACGTGTTAGTTTAAATAACAACACAGAAATTAACTTTTATATATCACGTCACGACAAACAAAACAAAGTTTGTTATTAAAACACATTATATAATGTCTTAATTATGACGTTAGATAAATTTAAATCTGAGTAGACTGTACAGTGGTATGGAACGAGGCACCTGTCTTACTGGTGTCTAAATACACCCACTTAGGTCTAAATTCATTTAGAACAAAGACAGCTGTCATATATTCTCCTTTCGTAGTAGACATAAATATGCTTGGTAATATATAGTTTTATTTAAACAGACTATTTTTGGTAGAAAATATATATTATTCGATGATAGTTGATGCCGTCGTAGCGCAGTGGGGCAGATTCTTTGGTGTTCACTCGGAGAATGGTTATATTTAATTAAGTTTTTGATGTGTCGGCGAAAAATTGGGATCGGAGTATCTTAACACAGGGTTCTCTCTGCCTACCCTGGTATGCGTGACGCGTGAAGCGTGTTATATTAATGATAATTGATATGAGTTTAATTCCACTAAAGCCTGTTCAAAATTTTAATATTGTACCAGTCAAGTTACTTAAATTTAAAGAGTTTTCTAAAGTTCTGAAAACCAGCAATTTCTGAAACGACCCAAAACTCCTTTAAAAGAACATCTAATTTTAACTCTTTATATTCTTATATTTTTTTAAACAACACAGCAGGTATCTATTTAATATACAATCACATATATTCATATGGAATACAAAACATTAAATTATGTTCTGTAAACGCTGACAGTTTGTGGGTTCAGTCCCTTTTCGACGAAATGAATATTTAATAATTACCTTCATTTCTTTGCTCTGGTGTCAAAGCAAAGCGCGGGTTTCAGTTCCGCTTTCGGCGGAAAGTTGAGAGCGGAGTGTTTTAACACTCCCTCTGCCTATCCTGCTACATGTGGGATACAGCATGAAACTGAAAAAAAATCTTAAAAAAATATTGTTACAAATTTGTAGGCAATTGGGTTCTAAATTGTACCATCAATTGCAATTGAAGCATTCATTGTAAAAATAAAACTACAGTACCTTTCTTTATATTCTATTCACTATTAAGCTTATCCACAAGAATACTTTTTCATTTTATTAAAAGGACAAAAGCATTCCGTCTCTCGCGTTCACATTTAAACAAAATATATGAGTACATTACATCGCAATCTTGTATTCTTGGCTGCAATTGTGAATAGTGAATAGTATGTTTAGGTTTTTCGTATTTTTTTTATAATATTTAATATTTGTAAAATAATTTATAAGTCTTAATAAACATAAGTAAGTCATAATGGGCATCTTAGAACAAATCCTGTAACTCTACTTTCTTTGTGAATTATTATTTTCTTCATTTTTCTCAGTCTATTAATAAGACTGGACACTGAACACGGTGAAGCAGTACTTCACATCAGAACATCGATTTATGCTTTACAAGGTTCAAGTTCGTCCTGATTAATCCAGTATCAGTATCCAGTATCAACCACAACCACTTGATTCCATTTAATGGCGGACGTTATGGTCTGCGAGCTAGGTCCTTCGACTCGTTTACCCTTCTTGCAGTAACAATAAAAACCCACACAATGTCTCAAAACAACGTAAGCTAAAGAAATAACTTACAAAGTAAGCTAAAGAAATAAATATAAAAATACACTATTCTCTATTTCAGAAAACCTGTCGCAAGTCAATCTACTGTCAAAGATACTAAGAAGCCGGAGCAGAAGAACTACGGCGCCTGGGGCCCCACATTCAAGGACAAAAAGACCTTCATGGACATGCATCTCTGCTGATCTGCCAATTTCTATATGAACCTCCAAGAATCATTGCTTTGTAAAACGTCATTATTTCTTGCAAAAATTTTCACAACTATGAATTGATTTTCTGTAATTAAAAATCGATGTTTAAATTAAATTATAATATGCGTATGCTAGCTGTTTATTTGAGATAGAAATTATAATATTTCTTGTAATTTACGATTTTTTATGAAGAATTATTAATAATAATTTATAATGTGACGTTTTAGCTTACTCTCCTTTCTTCTTCGGTATAGGGTCTCGCGTACTAACTGTCTTGTAACATGTTAACAATTAAAGCATCATCATTTGCATCAGATTTTTTGTTACAACCTGTAATTCGACTGAAATATCATATAAGTTAACATATTAATAAAGTTATTTAGTATTTTAATATTTATTTACCTTATTAAAATTTATTATTATGTTTTCCTTTTAAAATTTGGAGAGTGCTAAAGGTGTTTCTTGTGCAATTAAAAATATTTAAGAGTTATATAATTAAATACGGTACAGCGGCGTAGCGTCTGACTGTAACGCGCGATTGTGGGATTGAATCCCTTTCGGAGGTATGAATAATTTTTAATTCATTGCTTTGGGAACAAGACGGAACATGGCATAGAGTTCCGCCACGCTACATGCAATGTGCGCAAAAATTGGGCAGAAAGTGGGGAAGGGAGTATCTCAACACTAGGTTCCCTTTTATCTTTGGGATACAGTGTGAATGCTAATGAACTGAAACTGTTATTATATTACATAGATAGACTAGAGGGCGCGCGCGGCTTCGCCCGCTTGTTAGGAGTGAATTCTAAAAAAAGCACGAAACACGTGTTCAATAAAATATTTTGAACAATCTGAATTTAAATTTTTATAAAAATCGATAGCAATTTAAAGATTTTTCCATATAAACTTTCAACTCCTTATTTGAACCCTTAGGGGGGGAATTCTTAGAAACCATGAAACACAATACGTGTTTCATTATTTCATTCATTACTCATCAATTAAATATTTTTAAAAGTCTGAATTTCAAATTTTATAAAAATCGGTAAAGATTAAAAAAAAAATCCATACAAACTTTCAACCCTAATTTCATCCCTTTAGGGTTAAAATTTTTCAAATTCCCTTCTTAGTGGATGTCCAGAATATGAAAATAAACATCTGCCCAAATTTCACGTTTCTACCATCAGCGGTTACGGCTCTGCGTGCGTCTTACCTCAGTCAGTCAGCACAAGTCCTTTTATATATATAGATAAATAAATAAATTTTATGTATTTAACATTCAAATTATAAACAATATCTTATTTCAAATTAAAAATAACATCAACACTTGATATAGAAATACATGGATGTTATTTTACACTTAAAAAAATCATATCAAAATATTTCAGAGCTTTTTAAAGCTTCAAGTTCTTTTTTTTTTAAAATCATACAAATTCAAAATAAACTGTAACCCAGGGATTCAAGACTAGAAGGAAATATCGCTGTCATACAAAGTTAAACTTGAAATTGCAATCGGTTATGTAACTGGTTATGTAATTTTACATTTTTCACTAAAATTGAATGGTATTTATCGGTTTGGAACAAAAATAGGAGTGAAATGAAAATGTATGTGTTCCTATATGATATATAATTGAAATAGTTTTTAAAAAATGTTATACTTTCCCATGAGGCTGTCCTGTGAGGTGCAGTGGGACAGTGTCCAACAGTAAGCGTGATTGTTGCGGGTTCGATGCCCATTAGGAAAAATAATAGGTATATTTTTTCTAATATTTGTAAAAGTTTTACGTTGAATTCCGCCACCCAATACGAAAGTTAGACGGTGCGTGTGGAACGTAGCGTCTTAACATCTAGGTTCCCAGTGTCTACCTGATTGCTAACGATGTGAGAAAAGTGTGAATCTGCTTAGTTGGAGATCGAGCTATAGTCATTTACAATATCTTAGGGTCGCCTATTTGTGATATTTTTTTTGCGATAAGACGAGAGAGAGAGAGAGTGAAAGCACAGATACATTATGAAAAATATTGTGCCCGTTTTTCCGATATTATGTTTTGGGTACTCTACGTCACCCAATTTTCGAGAAATTGCGTTTTGAGTGGTAGAGCTAAACGCTGCGTTTTTTGTTATCAAAGCAATGGAATGAAAATAATTGATTCCTTATAATGGGAATCGAAGCCACAACCATCAAATTTGACAGTTTGACGCTGTATCGATGCGCCACGCCGGCCTCTAAAATGAGTCAGACATGATAATTTTCCTGTGTTAATATCAAACTTTAATGATTCAGCCAGAAACAATACCATTGGGTCATAAGGTATTTAATTAACAGACATGTAGAGTTCCATGTTCCTAGTTTAATTTAAAAAAGTTAAAACAGGAGACGGTTAATTAAAATCCCTCGGGATATGAACAAGCTTTGCAATGTTCAGGTGAAACGTACAGTTGGTTTTAATTGCATACGAGTATCGAAACTGATGCACCGTTTACAGCAAATAATAAAAAAATTACGATGTATTCTTTTGCTGTATAACTTACATTAAAGAGATGAAGAAGGAAAGAGACGGTGAAGGATCTGTCTGTTGAATAGATCTCTAAAACTAATGGTTCGAAGGGTGGTATCTATCTTTTTTTATATTTTTAGTGTACAAGTGATTTTTTTTGCTAGCTTTTATTTAACTTGCCGTGTTAGTTCAATTTGACCAAATTTGATTTCAGCTGTAATGGCAATAAAATTACGTAACAAAAATAAATTAAATCAGCTTCACGCTGTATCCCACACACAGCAGAGTAGGCAGAGGGAACTTAGTGTTTAAGACACTCTGTGGCCCACTTTCCGCCGAATTTTAGAGGCATGGCGTGTTGAGTGAATTCAACACCTTTGCCTTGACACCAGAGCGAAGAAATGGAAATATAAATAATAAGTAAATATTTCATCTCCTCGAACCCACAACCAGTCGGTTTTACAGTCACATTTTGTGCCCCTGTGCCAGGACTGGCCTGAATGGCCTGGCGTTTGATTTGTTTTGGCGAGTAATCTTGTTTTAAATGATACCCAGAGGCTAAATGTAAAGGAATTCTGGATAAAGAAGGGACCTCTGAACTAAAGAAGATAGACACGTTGTGTTTGGACTGGCTTGAGCTATCTTGGTCTAGTGTTAAATGATATCGAGCACCTAAAGATAGAGATTGACCGGTCCGGAATGTTCCGGAATGTTCTTTACATTGCAATAATGATGCATTAAAATAGAAATGAGAAAATTAAGATAAAACTTAAAAAAATATCTTTTTAAAAACAGGTTTTGTTTAAAAGGTAAGTCGTACTAACACGAAAATTATAATTTTATGAAATTGCAAAATTTTGTATTGCATATATAAACATGAAGTAAAAGTAAATAATTTTTTTACGCGAACAAAAGCTTGTTTTTAAGAAGTTTATTTGTAATCAAGTACAATTTTATTGCATACAAAAACATAAAATAATTTCGTTAATATAATAGTTATATATAATCCAAATTACGTATAGTATATACGTATGCATATATTGTTTCACTGGTATTCTTATTCTATTTTCATTCACAGTCAAATTTCGATCTTCAGTTATTGTTTTAAAGTTAAAAATAATTTGCTTGATAACTTTAATAACATTGTTATGCCTATTGGGCAAGTATAGAAGAGAGCTTTCTTATTAGACTAGAATATTTGAAATCTAGAATATTTGTTTAATAATTGAATGTTTGGCTTCTAGATTATGTTTTATGTTCAAATATTGAATTTATTATTTATTTTATTTTATACTTTTGGACAAAATAAAAAAAATGTACTAGCTTTAAATTATTGAGCCTAAACTCGAGTGGCTTACTAGTTGTTACCTTGAGGAGTTTCACTACTTACGGCCTGACTGCGTTATCAGACCAGATCGAAGATATCATATTATTGTATTGTCACCTAAGCTACGTTTAACTGACAAGTTTCATGATACAATATTTTTTTATTATTTCATAACTTCACGCTGTCTCCCGCACACAGTGGGATAGGCAGAGGGCACCCTTGTGTTAAGATACTCTGCTCCCCATTAAGACACTTCCCTTCCCCCAAAGCGGGGAAATGAAAATATTAAATATTTCATTCCTCAGAGTTCCAATCGAACCATTGCGCTCACAGTCCCACGCCTGTGTCCCGGTGTGCGTCGTGGCGCACTCAATATGGCCTACAACGAATACAAGTACATCAATTTCAGTTTTTTAGATTTTTATTACAAAAACGTGTTAAAATAACCATGTTTAGGTGATATATATTTTTTTCAAATCATTATATGTTTTAGCATTTTGTTTTTATTTCTTATTATTTTTTTCAGACAATAGTAATTGTTAAATGCACCGATACCACAGTGACGCAAACGATGGTTGAGGGTTCGATTTCAACCCGGGAAATTCTTTATTATTATAAATTATCGTATCTTATTAGATACGGCGCACACTTCCGTCACTCGACACGCAATGAAATATTTTTTTACGGAACAAAAGACAATAATAGTACATAATACAAACAAATCATATCTTAAGCTCCAAGATATGGGAGACGTGTGACAATATAAAAAATGTTTAAATATATCTAAAAGGTACGTCGATATCATCTGAATACATACAATCAGATTTACATAGATACACTTAACCGTAGCTTTTGAATATTTAATTTATGAGATCGTGAAAAGTCACGAGTACGTTTCGCTAACGACTGCGTCACGCACTGCGCAGTGTTAATGGATTCGTTTCTTTGTTATAAATATTTAACATTTAATTTTTTTCCGCATAGAAGGGAATGCAGAAGATATCTAATGTTAAGATACTGATTTTGCTGCATTTTGTATAATCAAAACCAATAGGCTACTCCCCGTCCACCGATAGTTATGAATTTTGGTACGAAGTGAGAAATTACGTTAGAAATAAAGGAAAGAATTAAAATTAAAATTTATAGGTCATAGAAAAAAACCATTACAAACATTTATTTGTAGTTTTAGTTCACTTTATACAAAATGAGTGCACAGCCATGCAAACTTAAGTTTGTCTATTTTTTTCGCCACGTAATCAAATCCTATAGGGTAGTTCCCATAGACCTACAGTTATATATAAATTTTGGCAAGGAGTGACAACTTGTATAAAGAAAAAAACGATTACGAATTCGTATAAATTTATACCTAGTTAATTTTATACATAAAGTGTAAATTTTTTGACAATTTTTATAATTTGTACTTTCCGTTGACTTATTATCCTGAAATTATACGGAACCCTAGGTGAGCGAGTCTGATTCACATTTGACCTTTTTTTAATGTTTCATTTTACATAAGAATTCATATAGTATACTTAGGAACCTAAAGATCTATTATGTATATATATTGTTATAACTGTAATATACTATAAATAACATAATATATTAAACAAACAATAAATACAAATTATAGTTTCCAAATTATTGTTCTTAATAATATCGACTAACGATTTTTCGACGACTTTTTGAAATCCCCGTTTTTTTACTCAACTTACAATTTAATTTGTATTAATACCGACAAATATCGCGTGCATTCTGACAATGTATAATAATTCATATTTCTGCAATAACGACATTAAATTTAATTACTTTTTTTTTCAGTTTTACTCTGTATGCCGTATATAACAGGATAGGCAGAGGGAACTTAGTGTTAAAACACTTCGTTCCTCCACCA
>JAATLQ010009860.1:24429-51854 GCA_013421005.1 Heliconius erato x Heliconius himera
TATCTAACGGCACGCCCGCGCCTCGGCGCGGCGGGTCCCAATGGACGAAACCCACCATGATTAGCGTACGCGGGGCATTCCCCCGCGAACGCTATCACTTCACGAGCGTCCATCAAAGCTCGTAATTCTAATCTTCAGGGGCGAGCTACACTCGCCCCTCCCAGCCCGGTGACGCTGTCAAGACCATTCCAGGTCAACAGCATTAAAGTCCATTCGAAAAAAAAAAAAAAAAAAAAAAACCACTTTCTATCGTTTTTAAGGCATTGCGTGTTGAGTGGCAGAACTCAACGCCGCGCTGCGCCTTGTTACCAGGGCGAGGAAATGAAAATAATAATTAATTCGTTTACTTATTAAATATTCTTAATTATTAAATTAAAAAATTAAAATCAGTTTCACGCTGTATACCGCACACAGAGGGAACCTAGTGTTAAGACACTCCGTTCCCCACTTTTCGCCGAAATCTGAAGGCATTGGGTGTTGAGTGGCGGAACGCCGCGTTTTACCTCGACACCAGAGCGTAGAAATTAAACTATAAATTCTCATTCTTTCCTCGAATGGGGATCGAACCCGTCAACGGCAAAAAATAACATAAAGAAAAAAAATGTAACAAATAATAAATAAATAATATAATTTTAATTCTCTTTCACAAAGGAAACAATTTTGATTTGATTATTCTTAGAACTGTTATGTCCACTGTGTTATCCAGAATTCAATGCGATTTCAACATTAAGAACCGTACAAGCCCGAGTCGGGCTAGCCCACTAAGGGCTCCCTACAATTAGTGCGTCATAAAAAAATTATAAAATATGTATTGGAATATTCTACAGCAGCCCTTGTATCTGATACCTCACTTGAACTAGCAGCTTTAGTATAAAATTATGCCTCTTTATTAAAATTTAAAACTATTATTTTTTAGGATTTAACCACAAACTTTCAGATTTTTCCTAAGCTAGTACTACCTGTAGATGCTAGTTGCCAAATTTTATAATTCTAGGTCAACCGGAAGTACCCTATTAATTTTAAATCCCTTCATAGTGTCGAAATACGTGTTTTTTTGCGATATAACTTTTACGTGCTTACTTTGCTTTTTTTTTAAATGAATGTAGAAATACAATTTTTCATGAAATTAAAAAACCGTATATGTATTTAAATATATGGTTTGAATTTCAACTCCATATCTCCAAGCGTTACTGAGATAAAGACTCTTGGCAGACAGACAGACATACAGACAGACAGACGGACAACAAAGTGATCTTATATGGGTTCCTATTACCTTAAAAGGTACAGAACCCAAAAAACTCCCCGATCTTTGATTGATAGATGATTGATTACATATATGCAGATTTATTAGGAAAACTATTAGTTATTTAGTTATAGATTTGATTCCCACTCAGAGAATAAATTAATTTCATTTCCTCGGTCTAGTCAAATAGCGGTATTGAGTTCCGTTCTCGAAAATTAAGCTACAAATGGGTAACAGAGTGTCTAGGGAATAGATTTCCTCCGCCTATAGTATTATATGAGGGATACACTGTAAAACTATTTATTAAATAATTTGCGTGAATTATTATAAAATTACGCTTGATGTTGCTTAAAATTTAATAATCATCATAAAAATATGGTTCTATAACTGCCTCTTTTATAATCTAAGGAGCAAGAAGACTCCCCAACGCTCTTGATCTACATACCTACAATAAAATAACAAAAGCATTAGTTAATTACGATATAACAATAACTTAATTCCACTCGATCTAGTTTTAAACGTATATTAATTTATAACACGATGTTTCGTAACATGCAACATGTCTTAATAACCGTACGTTTTAATGTTTTAAGCAACTATAATACATATAGGCAATATATTGAAATAATTTGGCCTTAAATATATATTTTTAAAATAAGGATAAAAAAATTATATTGATTTTACACGTTGTGGTCATAAAAAGGAGTATTTAAAATCTAATATATGAGATTTTCTTCTTAAAATTTCTTCTAAAACAATGAAGAATACTTACAAATGAGTATAATTTATTCTTCAAATGTTAATATATATAATGTTTTAGCGATCTTAAAATAACAGTTTTTAGTACATGTAAACAAACTATAAACTGACACAGTTAAAAATATATAAATGTTTAAGGCTAGGGATAGTGTCAGATTATAAACGGTTGGTCGAATTTGGGCAGAAAATTGAGAACGATCTCTTTTAAACACTGTGAAGCTGACGCTGTTGATTATAGGAAATGTGTCATTTCCTATAATCAACAGCGGTGGCTTTAAATAACAAATAAAACACCGATAGGTTCAATTATTCAAAACGCCATATCAAAGAATACGTGTTACGTTTACGTACATAATATAATTTTAAATATCAAAACTAAAAATGTAAAATCAACTTCTCAATATTTATCCTGCATTTATATTTCCATTTCTTCGCTCTGGTGTCGAGGTTAAGCGCGGCGTTGAGTTCTGCCACTCAACACGCAATGCCTCCAGAAATCGGCAGAAAGTGGGGAACGGAGTGTCTTAACACTAGGTTCCCTCTGCCTACCCTGCTGTGTGCGGGCTACAGCGTGAAGCTGATTTAATTTAATTTAATTTTTTATCCTGCATAAAGCAGAACATGTGTTAAATAAAAAAAAAACAATCCTTAACAAATTAGGCCTATAATTATGCAAATGCAGCGGTAGGCAATACGCAAGGATACGCTAATAACGATGAAGTATGCAACAAAGGTACCCAACGCATGCGATAACTAAAGGAAACTGGCGAGTATAAATATGCAATATTTTTTAATGACCGGCACACTTCAGCCAAAGAAATCCAACAAAATGAACAGCTACATCACTGTAAGTAATATATACATATTTTTTTTTATTACCTAAATCTTTTTTTTCAACAGCAGCACGCCTTCCTCCCATTCCTCCCTCCGGTTCCCTCTAAATTTTTGAGGTACTGTGTGTTAAGTGGCACATGCTTTGTCTTATTACCAGGACGAGGAAAATTAAATTAAATCATTCTGCGCGTCCTCCTCCTCTTCGAGTGGGAATCGAACCCACAACCGTCGCGCTTACAGTCAGACGCAGCACCTCTTTGCCATAACGGACTTTAGTTCTAAATCTAATTTATGAATAAACGGTTTATACTTTCAAGTAACTATAAGAAAGCCAATTTTCATAGATAACAGCATGTTATCTACAAAAAACGGTTTTATATTTTTTTGTTAGAAATACGATTCGAAAATAGTAACAGGTTTGTTTTAAGAAGTCGACTTTTTGAAAATCGTTTATACTTTTTAATTAGTACCTTAATTGGAAATAAAATTTGTACTCAGCGTTGCGAATAAAGTTGTAAGAGATACGAAGACTACTGTTTTTTTCTTATACTTCTTTTGCTTTTACCATTTTTATGACGAATTTCACCAAAATGTAATAATTTAATCTTTGTAAGTAATTATTACATATTATTTAACAAAATACTGTGTTTTTCAGTTCGCTTGCCTATTAGCGGTCGCCGCTAGCGCTTACGGCTCAGGCCTCGGCCTCGGCCTCGGTTATGGTGGACTCGGTTACGGTGGTTACGGCGGCTACGGGGGCTACGGTAATTATTCTACTTTAAAGCTCACATTTTCTCATATAATTAAGAGAAAAAAAAACTTTTTATTTTAACAATATTTATTGCACTTACTTTATAAGTATTAATTTGTACGTAAAAAAAAATTAAGTTATTCTTAAATATTATGACAGTTATTAATCTTTTTCGTCAACAATATATCCATTTTGATAATTCCGTTAATTATATGTACTTATTTATGGATATACGCATATGTAAGTATTTATGTATATACATATGGTTATATCAACGACGGTAACTTACTTATATTTATAAATATCATACGTATTTAAAATATTTCGATTTTAATTTTAAATAACTGTACATCTTTCTGCTTTTTTTTCCAAACTTTACAATTGTTTTCTAGTAAAAATTACTTTTAGTGATAATCATTTTTAAGCGGTAATATTTTTACTATGGTGATAAGGTCACCATAGTATATTTTATTGCACATAGCAGAGTTGGCAGACGGAACCTGGGAATTTAGTGTTAAGACACTCCATTGCTACAAAGATACTTCCGTTTTCCACTTTCCGCCGAATGCTGGATACATTGCGTGATGAGTGATGGAACTGCACGCCACGTTTTGCCTCGTTACTAGAGCTAGGAAATTAAAATATATATATTTTTTTTATTTATTAATATCATGAAATGTAATTTTTCTTTCTTTTTAGTGCAATAAAATATTAATATATTTATTTTCAGGATCAATAATAAAGGAACCTATCATCGTCAAGCCTGCCCCCATTATTAGCCCATTGCCCATAATTAAGCCCCTCCCCATTATTAATCCTCTTCCCATAATCAAACCTCTTCCCATAATCAAACCTCTTCCCATCATAAAGAATGTCGAAATCGCTCCCATACTGACTGAGCCACTCTTAAAATCCGTGCCCGTATACGGTGGGTATGGACTTAACAAGGCTCTTGATTATGGTCTTGGTCATGGTGGACTCGGCTATGGTTACGGAAAAGTCTTCTAAATAACGGGATGGACCCAATGGTTATGCTGCTGTTGCTGGCTGAAATGATATAGTTTTTTATCTTTCGTCTATTTCCTTCCTCCTATTTTAATCTTTTTTCAATAAAGCAATTTAATTTTTATAATGTTTTCTTTATTATGATATATACAAAGATAAATTTTGAATACACACTATATATTGAAACATAGAGTATAGATTCAATATCTTATTATTGAAAGTAGTAGCAAATGAGAATCATTTGTCAAGTATTAATGACTATGCGCGATAGATGTAGGTTCAATTCTTACTTGATAAAAAAATATATTGAAAATATTTTCATTGTTATGGCCTAGTAGCAGCGTTGGTTTTAAGTATTTTATTCGCTTAGTCTCAAATCTTGAGAGAAGTGGAATTGAGTTATGTATGAATGATTATATATTACTTTCAGAAATAAATTATATTACAAAAAAAATCTAATTCAGTGTAAAACATAAATATCTAATATTTTAAAAGAATCATTATTATATCAGTCGTGACGCAGGGACACAGAGTGTGAATCGACTGGTTGTGGGTTCGATCCCCACTCGAGGAGATAAAATATTTACTTAAATTTATATTTTCATTTCTTCGCTCTGGTGTCGAGGCAAAGCGCGGCGTTGAGTTCCGCCACTCAACACGCATTGCCTCCAGAACTCGGCGCAAAGTGGAGAACGTTGTGTCTTAACATAGCGTGAAGCTGATATTAAATTTTAAAAGAATCATATAAAACACACACATATGAAACATGATAAAAGAAAGTCAATAAAACTAGCTTTCTTTTAAAAGCGAAAAGGTACGTTACATACGCGTGAGCCGAGCCCAGAATGTTAAAACCGCAAGACCCTATATAAATAATATTTATCAACAAGGTCTCACAAATACTTGGGGATATTCGATACATTTTATTTGCCAACAATATTTATGATATATTGGAAAAGTACAGTCAGCACAAACTGGTAAAGTATTATTTGTTAGTATAGATAGATATAACGTTATTAATAATACTTTATCGAATATTTTGGCTCTTGGAAAGCTCTTGCTTTTTTCCATTTATTTTTCTAAATTAAGTATTTAAAGAGAAAAATAAGGAGTTCTATCACTAACTCTACGTATTCTGCTAAATTTGGGTGAGATTAAAAGAATATCCTATAATAAAATTTTATATTGATGTCCCTATATATCTGTATGAAATTTAAAAAATTCAAAGCCAGTTTAGGTTAGTAGCATACTAAATTGTAGGTTATCGACAGGCGAGAGGTTCGCCAGAAATGTTTTGTTCAACGTTATTACCTGGATTACGTAAAGATACAATATTTTATAGAATTTATAGATCATATATATATTTCCATGTATAAGAATTATTATCCCACGTTTGTAATGGCTATACTCAGATTAATATGCTGCTCTACCATTAAATATATAAATAAATAAATCAGCTTCACGCTATATCCCGCACACAGCAGGGTATGCAGAGGAAACCTAGTGTTAAGACACTCCGTTCCCCGCTTTCTGCCGAATTCTGGAAGCATTGCGTGTTGAGTGGCAGACCTCAACACCGCGCTTTCCCTCGACACCAGAGCGAAGAAATGGAAATAAAAAAAATAAGTATTTCATCTTCTCGAGTGGGGATCGAACCCACAACCAGTCAGTTTTACAGTCATACTTTGTGGCCCTGCGCCACGACTGGCCTATGCCTATAAGTAAGCCTAACGGAAAGAAAATTTATTATATTATCGAAGCCAAAAAAAAAGGAAATCATCAAAATTAGATGTCGATTGTTGACTTATATTTTGTATCTTAGTATGCGGACGAATGCGGAGTTGTACTCGTTGACCTAAATATGCACAATGAAGCAGAAAAGATTCCCACGAGACATGTCGCTAGATCATTAATACCACTGTATTTTAAATGTTAGACGAAAAATTTTATTACATTTTCATTTCGATTTATCTTTTTATATTATATATAAGCCAGTCGTGGCGCAGGGGCACAAAAAGTGACTGTAAAACCGACTGGTTGTGGGTTCGATCCCCACTCGAGGAGATGAAATATTTACTTAAATTTATATTTCTATTTCTTCGCTTTGGTGTCGAGGACTAGCGCGGTGTTGAGTTTTGCCACTCAACACGCAATTCTTCCAGAATTCGGCAGAAAGTGGGGAACGGAGTGTCTTAGCACTAGGTTCCCTCTGCCTACCTTGCTGTGTGCGGGATACAGCGAGAAGCTGATTTATATATTATATAGAAATAGAGAGCTAAGTGATGTTTCACTACGATAGTTTAATAATTTAATTCTCAGTTATGTTTTTGATTATGGTGGTCCGAATGTGCCAATTGAGCTCTACTCACTTTGCCAATGTTACTTTTTATGGAGAACATACAAAAGAAAGTTGTACGGTAAAAAAGAAATTATATGGTACAATAGAAGAATGCTGATTTATTTTTAAGCTGTATTCGTTGCGAAAGCTATAGGTTAAGTGTAAGTAGATCAAGGCAGATGCATTTTGATGCTGTTTTAGTATTGTGTTTTGTGTAAAATAAAGTGTTTGTACAGTGTTTTATTTCAATATGTATAAATAAAAAAGAAAATATCTTTTCTAAGCAAAATTTTTCATTAGAATATTATAAAAATATTTAACTTACTATTAAAACTTTAAAATTTTATAATATTATAGTGTTACAAAAAGTTTACAAAGAATTAATCGGAAAATGGGGAATGGGATTGTCTTAATGGGGAACGGAGTGCCTTAATATTCCCATGTTCCTTCTGTCTATTTCTCTATGATACGGCGTGAAGCTTAATAAATATTATGACTCGATTCTGTACCCATCTTCAGAGTAAAATAAAGTGTTACACCATTCCTCCATTTCATATAACATTTAACAATTCTGTAAACTTAAAAGCAGTTAGGCAAACAAAATTACACCCGGTCTCTAAATATTTAAGTAAACAGCAAATTCTCGCGCGCCAAGGAGGTACATCTGTTTGAGTGTGCTAGTACACATTACGCAGAATAAATGGTTGCTTCGTTTTATAAGGCTATGCAAATTTTTTGTTACGTAAGAATAAAAGCGGAAAACAGAGTGTCTTAACACTAAGTTATCTATAGCTTTAGAGATTATTGTAAGCTTCGGTTCTATCAGTTATATAGAAAGAAAAATAAATTTTGAGAATTGGACGTTTTGTTCCATTGTTACAATAAGCGTACCCACTCAGATAAATTGAACCCTTACAGTCGCTGTTTTTTTTGAATATGACTAAAAACTCTTTGAATAAACTTTTCATGATTAATATGCAAACTGAGATAACTAAAATTCTTTTTTATTTGAAACTTACAACTATAAAATATATTTAAATATAATTATTTCATTTGTTAAAAATAGATTATTTTTTAATCCTTAAATAAAAAAATACATTTAATAACAAAATTTACATATATCGAAATACGTCTAATAAATAAACAAACGTTAAAATTTTAATAAAAGGAAATTAAATTAATTGACTTAATAGTTAGTTAAATAAACTTACATTTTATTTTAGATTACAAACGATATAAATAAATACCGATCAATACTTATTTAGAATACTTATTTAGAAAATGTATAAAAATTTGAACGCATCGGGACTCGAACCCGCGCCTCCTGGAAACCGACCAGGCGCTCTGACCACTAAGCCATGCGTTCTCGCCAAGCTACGTCGAAATTTTTTTACGCTTGTTACAACTTATTCCTAAGTGTGGAATAACACTTTTAAAATGTTTAAAAATACCGATCAAGTTATGAATTAATATTTATAATAAGATTTTACTTTATATCTTTAAATGCGTTTCTTTGGTAACGCTTAGGAGGCTTTACGAAATCTACCTTTTTCTTAGTTAAAAAGAGAGTACTGTGTTTTAATTCAAGGCATCGGAAAGTGAGGAATTTAAAAGTGTTAGTTTAAGATTTCCGCCAAATTTTTAAGACATTACGTATTGAGAATTAGGACAGGAAAATGAAAATAATCCATTCTCCTATTTCATTGAAATCATAATCATAACCGTCACGTTTACTGCCAAACGATCCAGCCTCTGAACTTAGTTATGTAAAAAAATATTGTATATTGTAAAATATTATTTTATGAAAAAATGGTTTAGGTCCGCTTTACATTAAAAACAGCTATTTCTGTATTTTTTGGATTACAATAAATAGCTTAAGCGAAGTGGAGCTCTATCACTAACAACTTAGTACTATAGTGGCTTTATTTGTAAGACTTTAAGAGTGTAAGAAGCGTTTGAAGTAGGTACCCTTAAAACTTGTGTCCATTTAATTTTATTATGTGATACATATATCTAAGATTTATTTACGTGTACATTAGTGAGATTGAAAAAAGCTTTAGCATTATTATTTTCAGATATAACATTTTATATATTTACTAAAGGTTATGTATACAGTCGCCGGTCGTGGTGCAGCGGCACAAAGTGTGACTGTAAAACCGATTGGTTGTGAGTTCGATCCCCATTCGTGGAGATGAAATATTTATTTAAATTTATATTTCCATTTCTTCGCTCTGGTGTGGAGGCTAAGAGCGGGGTTGAGTTCTGCCACTCAACACGCAATGCCTCCAGAATTCGATAGAATGTGGGATAGTTTTAAATAAAAAGTTAAGATTTTAAGTAAAAAGTTTAACTAATTAAACTGCTTAGCCGCTGAAGCGTAATAACTTGTTACTGAAAGCTTTTAATGATCTTAAAGATATATGATATTTAATACATTATTTTATGTTCACGGTGTACCGTGTAACATAGCAGGGTAGGGCACCTAGTGTTATGACACTGTCGTTTCCCACTGTTCGCCAAATTTTGGAGACATTGCGTGTTCAGTGGCAGAACTCAACGCCGCGTTTTCTGATAACGAGTATCAGCGAGAAAATATAAATATCAAATATTTTATTTCCTCAAGTGGGAATTGAACCTGAAATCTGTCGCGGTTTACACGCTTATGCCCCTACGCCACGACTGGATATTTTAGTAATAACGTAAAGTCTCATTTTAATAATAACGTAAGAAAAGAAACAAATGATAATGTCTGATTTTTTCTTAAATAGTTTGAACAATAAATAAAAAAAAAATGATAGGCAGTTAGTATATCTAACTCACACAGAGTAAGAAAACTACCAAGAACTCTAAGAAAAAAAAACTAATAAGTAACGAAATGCCAATTAAGCGATCGCTTATAGCTAAGAAACATTCTTTCGCGGGCAAATCCTAAATGTTTGTATGGCTGCTTAATTTATATCCATTTAATTAACATTTCTTACAAAACGTTATTGTATAGTTACTTAAGTACTTACCCTACTTGTAATTTTTTAAACTTTTTGGTCTTAGATTTTAGTTTAGGAAATTTAAAAAATCTATAATAAATGTAATTTTTTGCAAAAATGTAAGAGGTTAGTAACAATACTAATACTATGTAAGGGATAAGTAAGCCTGCTATGACGCAGGGGCACAAACATGTGACTGTAAACACGACTGGTTGTGTGTGTGTTATTGTGTATGTAAATATTTATTTTCCTCGAGTGGGGATCGAACTCACAACCAGTCAATTTTACAGTCACACTTTGTGCCCTTGCGCCGTGACTGGCCTCGCTAATAAATTAATTTTTTTCAAATGAAAAAGGTCATGTCTTTCACCATGTAATGATCATATCGGCGAAAAAATATTCAAAATGTTCAAAATTACATTATAATACCTCATTACAATCGACATTGTATGTACTAATAATAGTAATAGAAGAATAGTTATACAGCAAAAAAAAAAATTGTTAAAAGCTATTTTTAGAATAGGCTAGAATAATATATTCTATAGTGGGATGACACATTCTTTATTTTCTTTCACTATTATACATAATTAAATTCCTTAAAAAGTTACTCTGTCATTAAGTTTAACTCATATACGCCCAATATTAATAATCTATCTCCTACGTCAATCTTCGATTGTTCCATATATCTATCCAATATAGAGATAATGTATTTGGTACTTTCTTATCATAATTCTGTCAAGCATTTTTTAAATACACTCTTGAGAAAGGTAATGTATGACCAATGATTAAAATGTATTCACATCACCACATCATCTAAACACAACAACATTTTATAAGCTATGAACTCACAATCAAAACGAATATATTTACTTTTAATTGTAACCACTTAATTATTTTTTAAGCCAATGTTGTCAATGATATTTATGATAGACTAAAAACTATTAATTATACTTTCATCTTTTAAGCAGCGGTGAAATATAATAGAAAGATTAGTGATTTATTGATTAATAATTTTAATTACTACTAGTAATTTGGTTGAGTCACATTTTTGTTTTTCCTACTAAAACTTCTTTCTATACACTCCATAATGAAAACTATTCTATAAGTTGCATTAGGCTTTGAATTATTACCAAAATTCTTTCAGGTCCATCCAGTAGATATGAATTTGAAATAAATGAATTTTTGTATGGTGATAGCTTAGGATCTGGAGGTACATTTTATTAGGTTTCATCCCGGTTTTCATTGTAATTTCCTTAAAAAAAACCGAAAATGACGAATAACTAAAAATAACTGTAACTATTGGATTGGAAGTAAATGAATTTTAGCATTGTTATCAATTTTAGTAGGAGAAATAAATATCTGACATAATCAAATTACGTCGATTATTCGCAAGTAAAAATAATTTTAGGTTAACCGGAAGTATCCTATTCATTATGATTTCCTTTAAAGTGTCAACGTACGCGTTTTTTGCTATATAGCTGTTAACGAATCTAGATTATTTTTTTAGGTATTGGTTGGAATTATTTTTTTCTATATGCTGCTCTCGTAAAAGGAGCGCAGACGATTCCAGATATTCCATTAAAATATAAATGTAATTCAGTGTATTAAGTACATTCACTTAATACACTGAAGTAAATAAATTCAGAAGTTTTAGCGGGCGAAGCTGCGAGCGGGTCGCTAGTATTACATAAACTTGTACTTTAGAGAATTATTTATAAAGTTATCAAGTAGGAAAATTTAAGGGCTTTACCAAGACAGTTGTATTGAATTATTAAAGAGTGAATAACCTAATTACATTAGTCTTATTTAAAATTTTGGGTTATTATATTATTCATACTATATTCTAGGGAGTAATAAAATGACAGACATTCTGAATGTTTTTGGCTGTATTTTCAATTTTCTTTTAGTAAAGGAAAATATCAAGAAAGAGCTCAGTGGTATATTACTAGTAAACTTTAATACATACACAAGATCATCGACACTACAAACACTCTTACTTTGAACACTACTTACTAGAACCAACGAAGAACATTAAATGCAGCCCCAAATATATACATTTTTTTACCGCATCAAGCTTTATAATTTTTTATTGGCAAAACAAATATGAAACCCCCCCACTGAGAATATAATAAAGGTTTTATTTAATTTCACTAATTGCAAATATATTTACGAAGGTAAAAGTTTACTTCTTGTTTTTTTCAACATATATTTTTATTGCAAAAACTGTAATTATTGTAAGATCCTTAAAATAAACAGCATTATTTATAGTGTACCGCAATACTACTATACTAGCTACCGCAATGAGTTTCCAATGTTCCTTTATCATTGTAAAATAACATTTTACACTTGGCTAAATTCTAACATGAACTCTTGCCAACCTGCAGTCTGAAGTATGACATTGAGGATTTTAAGAATCACAAACGATTTACTTTTTCGAGAAATTTTAGAGGAATTATCCACATTATATGCTTCCCGCTATGTTCCGCATAGAGCAAGGTAGACAAAGGAAATCGGGAGAAGCGTAATGTAGGATAATAAGATACTTCGTTGCACATCTTACATACGTAATGAAAAAATAAATTAGCTTCACGATGTATGCCGCATATATGTTAAAACTATTTGTGCATCACTTTGCCGATTTTTCAAGGTCGAGGCATTGCGTGTTGAGTAACGGTACTCAACAGCGGGTTTTTACCCGTGTTACCAGAGAGAAGAAATGGAAATAATAAAAAATATATATTCCCTCAAGTGAAGATCGAATCTGTAATAGTTACGTTACATTTACACCCTTGTTACCCTGTACCACGACGGCTTCACGTAAACGGGAATCGTAACTTTATTTAATGAAAAGATTAATTTAAACTAAACTAGCGGACGCGCACGGCTTCGCCTGCTTGAACTATGTGAATATTTAGTATATAATAACAATATTTATATAATAAGAATATTTAGTATATAACAAAATAAGTAAAAGTGAAGGATTTTTTTAATATAAAAAATAATACCCCAAAAAACTATGTAAAATTAACGCAAAGTAATAAATAAACGTCACTTATGGATTTTCTAATATTACAAAAAATCTGTAACTAATAGAAATGAACAAAAATAAATATTATTTAAAATAATAAATATTAATTAAAAAAAATAAAGAACACCAGCTATATTGTCAATATTTACCATAAAGTATTTATTATCATGATGTACAGTAAAGTATAATTTTAATTTAGATGAAATATTAAAGGTGATTGTTATATTTTTTTTAATGAGGATGAATAACAAATTATAGAAAATACATTAACAACAACTAAAATGGTTACTGTGGCATACGAAATTTTATCACAATCGGATCAGCAGTTTGGCTGTGTGTACTTTCGAATTTACTTATATAAGTATGAATGGATTACTAGACTCAGAGACGACAATTATTATTTAACTGACAATAAGCAAAACTATTTTTGTTCATTTAAATGTTAATCTTACTAAAGTTAATATTCATAGAGCTTACGATAAAAATACACTTTTTGTTATGTATTAAAAGCTTTTGTAAGGCTCTGCGAGAGACCCAAAAGTTATATTGAATATGTTATAATTATTTAATTTTAATAAAAATATACGTAAAATATTATTTCTAATTGTTTTTTTTATAACTATTTATAAAGAGTTAAAACAAATAAGTAAGAAAGATACTAATGTATGTTCAGCTTATAATTTCTTTAAAATTTACAAATAAATGCTTAACACAGAAAAGTTAAATGAAACTTAAAACAATGCCTTAATTTCCATGCATTCTCAAGTCTCAAACTTAGCTATGTAAATTGTAAACTAGATGTTAACGAAACAGTTGTTCAAGCGCCTTTAATTTTGAGTAGAATGATCAATTTACATAACTTATTAATATAATTTGTAATTAATAATGTAGGTAACATTATTTCTGTTAAGCAAAAAAATGTTTAATATTTTTTTAGAAATATTGGTATATCAATATTTTTTAAAAATATTGATAAAAAAATAAATCAACCTCACGCTGTATCCCGCACACAGCAGGGTAGGCAGAGGGAACTTAGTGTTAAGACACTCCGTTCCCCAATTTCTGCCGAATTCTGAAGTGGCAGAAATCAACGCCGCGCTTTGCCTCGACACCAGAGCGAAGAAATGGAAATATAAATTTAAGTAAATATTTCATCTCCTCGAGTAGGGATCGAACCTACAACCAGTCGATTTACAATCACACTGGCCTCAAAAATATTGATATAAGCAAATATTTGATTAAATTCTTATTGATATACTGAACCTATATTTCTTAATCATTGTTCTATACAATAGTAATATATAAAAATAAGTTAAGCAAAAGTTTTGTCAAGCCTATTTAAAGTTTGAACGCATTGCTCCGCATAGTGCAGCTTTCCCGCGTGCTATCGACCGTAGTGCGGGAAGCACGAGAAATGCGCGCGCACTGGTGAAACTAGTGATGTACCGCGAATTTGGGTATTGAGGAAAGTTTGAAATGAAGTGCGGTAAAAACATTTCAAAATAAAAAAATATCTTCTACAATTTTTTTGTTTTAATTATTTCATATTTAACAAATATTATTTTTTATTCAAAATATATATCTTTGTATATTTTTGCTACTTAATTTAAAATTAAACGTAGTTTTAGAAAAAAACGATTGAAAAATTTAAAATATTTTATTCGAAAACATAGTAAACTTCTTAAGAAAAATGTAATTAATTATATTGTTGTATATTTACATACAAAAGTTATTTTTTTTCTACATGTAAATAATTTCAAGGATAAAAATCTTTATACTTATTAAAATAAAATAACGCTTATCAAATGGGACAAATCTTTTGATATCACGAGTGGAACAAAGGTCTTTGTTCTAATTTAAACGATTAGTGTTTGCTATATTTTCAAAATTAAAAGTATAAATTAAACGAAATTCTTATAAACAAAAACCATAAAGAACGAAGAGTATAACAATATCTGGTTTCATTTTAAATTAGCGATCTACTTTGGCTTTTTAGTTTCAAAAATGAATACGATTTTTTTTGGATCTAATCTAAAACTTTGAGTTCTGTTTTTCTTGGAATTTAATTGAAAAAAAGATGCTAACTTATTATAATACGTAAAAATACTTTCAACTTAATAAATAGCAGATCAAATTAGTATTTGGGAAAATTCATCCGTTCTAAATAAAGGTAAAGTAAAATTTTGAAATAAGTGTAAATGAGTAGTAGATACTATATCCATTAACTCAAACAGTTACAAAAATAAATAAAAATTTTATTCATTACCGTTTAAAATTTAAAGAATTTAAATTATCTTTAAAAAATATAGATTAGCCATAAATTAGAACAGAATACAGATAATGAATAACGATCGTGTAAAAGCACTAAGATAGCTTACAAAGTAAATCAAAGCGTGAACGGTTCTGTTTCAAACAAGTGGTGTGTTAATGAGGCGATTATTGGTTGGACAAGTTAACTGTTAAGTTACGCGCGCTTTATCGATAAGGGCGCACGCTAGCTGCGGCAATGTCAGTGATGCCAGTTTTAAAAACACTCCTACAATACATGCTACTTTATGAAGATTAGTTTTCGTGTAATATTTTATGAGAAAATAGTTTGTATATATTTTTGCATATAAGAAAATGGTGCATTTACAAAAATCATGTTATTCATTTTATAAAGTATATAACCTTATCAAAAATCGTAATATAATCGGATTTAAAAATATACCTTATAATTGTACAATAAGTATGATAATAATATTTTCTTTTTTTTACCTAAAATCACATAATCTAAGGCAGAATTTCCCACAAGTTGGCAACACTGCGCAGAGTAACAGTCAGACGCCGCATGGCCGAGCGCGGTAAGCATCGCGTCGCGCCCGTGCCGGCGCCGACAAAGAAACAATACGCGTATGTACCTTGTCCAAGATCTGAGGAAGTTGGTACAGAATTTGCTTTACAGCTTCTACGACATCATCAAGAGCCGCCAACGCCAGAAAAACAACCAGGTAAGTTCGCCTGTCTAGTTTATTTTTGGCGGGAAAAGTTTTAATAACATGGAATTACTTTATAAAGTTGTAAAGCACAGATAGATAGATATTATACTTATATCTTATATTCATGTCGTTGAGTTTCTTAAATGAAAAAAAACATAGGAAGAGTCGGTTCAGTGAACAATTATGTAATTTTTTCATATATCTCTAAACTGTTATGACAGCGTCAACGATTTTGAATATAAAATTAGAATGATCCGCCTAAATTGCCTTAGGATTATAGCGGGTTATTTTCAAGATTTAAAATATATTTTGTATTTGTTTCAATGGACTAAAAAATTTAATGTTAGAAAAGTAGGCCACAGACTCGAAATAAAAATGTACATTTTCATGAATTGTTTATCATTTGCCGAGGTTCAATTGGAGTTAAACCATTTTAAATATATTCAGAGTGATTTTCAAAACAATGAACGTTTGTAATTGTGTAAAATAAAAGTTAAAACTTGTAATAACAATTTCAGAGTTATAATATACTTACTTCATGTATAAAAGAAAAACAAGTGCTGTAAATGCTTGATACGTAACTCTTGTAATACTTACATAACCGCATAATAGTTAAGTTAATAAAAAGTAACAAAGTACTCTATGAAAATTAAATAACCAATTCATGATCTATAGTAAAATTATAAAAAGCTTAATTAGTATTCATAAGTGGAAAATTCAAAAGTGCTTATATACTGAATGTTAATGTGAGAGAAGCAACTACTTAAATATCGGTAGATATTTCAGCTTAAAGTCCATTTACTGGTGAATTTCCTTCGAATTGATTCGAATGGCAAAATGGTGAGTGTATTTCTTTAAACGAATCAAATTTTGTGATTAAAGTTTTGTCTTATAAATAAAGTCGGTTATTGAGGTTTACAAATTTATAAAAAGATATAATTTTCAACTATTATCAAATTACAACATTTCGTTATTTTTTACTTCGTTATTTTTCCCGATTTAGTTATATATCAATTAAATATAACTGTAATCTATTTACGGTTTTAAATATGTCCGTAGAGCATAATGACTATATTTTGAATGAGTAAAAATTTAATTTAACTGTTAATTTAAAAAGAGAAATCTTATAAGTACCGAAAAGTAGAAGTTTCGATAAATATTTTATTTCCGTAGAATCTAGGAGTAGAAAGATAAAAAATATCTACATAATAAAGCTGAAAAATTAAAAGCACTTATCTTAGGAACTAATAATGATCTAAAATAGACTCTACAACAAAAATATACTTAGAGAAAAGTCATATATCATGGCAAGAGGAAAGATAGGAGAGGTCAAAAGACAGGTAAGTGGGATAATTGAGATCGAAAAGACGGAGTAAAGTAAACAAAGGAACCTAAACTTTCTGCAATCGACTATCGAAAATCAACCAAGCTGCCTATAAATGAAATGTGTACAGATATTGAATTTCGGTTCAAACTTGTTTATAACATCTTTACTCATATCTAATCAGTAAGCATCACCGCAACCAATAATAGGAAGCAACAAGGCATTGGACAACTGTATTTTTGTTTTTTGTATAGGTAAAAAAATCTTAAGATGCATCATTGAGTGCAAGGAAGCGTACATTTTACGCGAAATATCGACTGTTATTGCTCCATGTCAGCTTGATTTCAATTTTAACATCTAGTTATTTCACGGTACTGGTAAAACTTATGGCCGTGCCTCTGTAGTTTGTATGTTAGGATAATAATTATCATGTTCCTAGAGCTGCAAATCGTAAGCATAAAGATGGTATCAAGAAGTTATAGTGTAAATAATGAATGGAGTTAATAAATATAATAATTATTGAAAAAAGAAGAGGAGATAGAATTGCGCGTTGAGGCACATCAGCTGTTACGTCATGCCATTCAGAAATGGTCTACACGAAGAGACGGCTGACGTCCCTGAAGATAAACATTAATTAGCTTTCTATTTTCTATACAATGTCCTATAACTCTGAATACTTTATTCTTAAAACTAAATTTAAAATTTATTCATTTGCGCTTTCAAAAAATAACTGTAAATCTATATGTAGAAAGTAGATTCTAGAATATCAATAGAATATAAAAAAATTGTCAGCATATCAATAAACTGTAAAACTTTATGGATGCCAACAAGGGTGACATCACTTAAGTCTACTAAAGTTGTGGGCATGCCCATCGTGCTTACGATAGCAACCGCAGTTGTATTACCCACTTTAATTGACTAAAGAAGAAGAGAAGAAACACTTTTCATTTTGTTTTTAAAAACATCATATTGGTATATTTAATTATTGGTATATGAGGTTGTCAGTATTAACCATTAACGTAGAGACTAATCGAACATAGTAATAACGGCAGATATTGTTTCTAAAAATTAAACTTATTAATTGGTTTTCGTAATATATTAATTGGACTATGTATATATGGTTAATGGAAATCACAAAATAATACGTAAGATTTATTCAATCAATGATCAATGGACGAGTGCAGTGAAACTCGATCGATAAAAGTAATCTTTAAAATATTAACGTTTTTTAGAGTATAACTTTGTGTTGTTATATAATAATTAATAATTCAAATTTAAGCTGCTTGAGCTTTGATAAATCTTTTATGAGCTCCAAAATAGATGGTCTTTAAATAAGACGAACAATTTTATCACTTGTAATAAATCACTCTAACATCCACTTTATTAGAATAATTATTACTAAACTGTTTAAATTAGCTATCTTTAATTTTCAAATTTTAATGTTCGATTACATTCATTAAGCCATATTAAGATTTAATGCTCAAGTTGTAAGAATAAACCTAACTAGGACCACTTAAGAGAGCTTTGAGTTTTTCTATTTACCACAGCAGCAATTCGTCCGCTATTCATTCTTTTAAGTTAGTAGTTGTAACAGAGTTTAAATGAATATTTTATAAAGACTGTAAATGAAATAAGATATTTGTATAGGCAAGAACGATTAAATATATATACTAACCAAGTTTATATATGTAAATTGTCCCTTGAAGTTGAATTTGTTTTATTAATAATAATATATTTTAGGTAATATTTTGATAATGTGGGGGAGGTTTCTATAATATATCTTTGTTCTAATTTTTGACGTGTGTTAAGTGCACATTGTCTTAAAATTTGGGGATATTCTCTTTGTTGAGGTATTCCGTGTTGAGTGGCGAACCTCAACACTGAAAGTACTAAATATTTCATTAACTGGAAATAATATACGTATTTCTTGTATTATGTTTATAATCCCTATGATTAAGAACCGAGTTCGCATTATTTACTACAATATTTAATGTAATTGTTTTTAAATGAACTAATATATAAAATACAAGTAAAGGCATAATAATTAAGCTGTATATCTATTAAAAAATAAACCAGCTTCACATTTTTACATTTTTTTGTAGTGTAGGTACCCAGTGTTATGCACCCGATCGATTCTACTACACTATGAAAATAATTTAATTCTCCTGAGTAGGTTACGAACCCACAATAATTGCGTTTACAGTTAGATGCTGTCTCACTGCGCCATAACAGCCGCATAAAACCTACATTATATATTAAACATTTTGAATATGTTCTGAATAATAGTGACTCTAACAAGACTTAGTTACATGAAAGTGTTGTTAAAATCCTTCTTGATAAAATCAGGTAAAAAATATAGACTAAATAGAAATAATATTTTTTTTTATGGAAAAAAGACAAGGCAAACGAACGTATGGGTCCTGATGGTAAGTGATCACCGTCGCCCACGACCTCGTGTAACACCAGAGGAGCTACAGGTGCTCTGACGGCCTTTAAGGTGGAGATTGACGCGCTTTTTGAAGGTACCCAGGTCGTATATCGACCTGGGTACCTTCAAAAAGCCGCTGGTAGGTCATTCCACAGATGTGTGAAAAGAAATTCTTACGAAACCGCACAGTAGTGGAGGGCCACGAATCCAGAAGGTGTGGGATGGTACTTGAGTTTGTGATGTACTGTGCGGTTAGAACATTGGGCGACAGGTAATAGGTCAATCAGTTCTCCAGAACACTCCCCATGAGTAATGCGGTGGAGAACGCACAATGAGGAAACATCTCTACGCAAAACCAATGTGTCAAGCCCTGCACAGATCATTGGGTCCCCAACGATTCGAACGGCTCTACATTTTATACGATCAAATAGGTCAAGCTGATACTGGGGTGCACCAGTCCAGAGATGAGAACAGTAATCCATATGAGGTCGAGTTTGGGTCCTATACGGGGTCAAACGGTGTTTTGGCGTGAAGTACTGTCTCGCTCTGTTGATGACCCCCAGTTTCTGTGAGGCCAACTTGTCCTTGCTTGCCAGATGATCGCGATACTGGCAGTCACTCGAAACGTTAAAGCCCAGTGTGCTGATACTGGGCGCGGGTCTAAGAGGAATGTTTTGGAAGACTGAGGTGATACGACAAATTGGGTTTTTTTTGTGGTTAGCGTGCAAACTTGTATCTTCTTGGGATTGAATTGAACCAAGTTCCTTTCACTCCGTGAAGAACCATATAAGTTCATTGATTTTCACGATTATTACACATTTTAAATGAAACTATTTTAACTATTCTAACTAATTTTGTTTGATTATACATTTTTAGTAGTCCGTGGTCCATGACCACGGACTACTGCAAAGTGCCCGAAACGTCGGGTATACGCGATCCGGTTAAAATGGTTTCATTTAAAACATATAGAAGTAACCGATAAATTCGATACAGCCACTATAAGTAATTCCATTTTTATTTTATTTGTTGATGGGGTGATAAATAAAAAAATATGAGATAGAATTCGGTATACGCAATTTTTCCTATGATAACATACTCGTACTGTATAAGCGTTTGTGCCGTAAAATTACGTGACGTTCAACCTGCGTGAAATTCAGTTCCAAGTAATTTTGTGGTTAGTGTAGTATATTGTGGAAAAGATACGTTCCGATGATTTTTCATATACATATACAAAACACGGAATATAGATTTTTTAATTTTTATTAAAATATTTTATATTTTAGATATGCATATTTATGAATAGGTTATGAATTCCTTATTTATATTTTTACTCATCAAATTCGCCTTTTTTAACTTCAAGTTATTTTTTAACAATCAATTTGTTTTACCGTTTTACATAATTTGTCCAAGTAAACCAAATTTTAGCTTTCATTTGATGTAAGTGCACCTTACCAAATACAAAAATCCAGTTAAGTTCAGGTTAGACTCGCCTACGCCCTGGGGTCCAAATTCTAGGGTTCAATTAATACAATTAATTATTAAAAGTCGACAAACTTAAGTTTGCACTCATTTTCTATGAAATGAACTACAAATATAACTTTGTAATTATTTTTTCTATGATATTCCTAAAAAGAAATCACTTTTCGGCTTTTTTCCTTTGTGAGTAATGTCAAATTTTCATTTCGTTCCAAATTTTATAACCGTAGGTCCACGGGACGTGCCCTTCAGGTATGAATTACGCGTCGGATTTCATACAAAATGCAGCAAAACCTATGCATAAATGCTTGTAACTTTTGATTGCGTAAACTTAGAAGCTTGATTTTGTCTGTGCTTCAAAGGACCATAGACCTGAATTAATTGATATTAATTTCAGCTTTATACTTTCACGCAATCTTGTGTCTTGACAGACGGTCAGACGAGAAATAAAGTGATCACATAAGGCTTCCATTTTTACCTTTTGAGGTACAGAACCCTAAAAAAGTATGCAAGAAAACAAGAAATTTAAGTTTATACATTTTTAAATAAAATATAAAATTTCAACGCTCCAAGAAAATTTAAAATTCTTAATTGTAACATGTAACGTATATTAGATCGACATGAGATATAAATGAGACGTCCTAACTTCCGTAAACGCACGGTCTGACGTGTAGTTGGCGCGGTGTCAGGGTGACAAAATGCTACAACATCATGGCATGTATCATGAATGAAACCCGCTACATGGTTGAGATCGTATCAGTCAATTTAGAAGCGTGTATCAATTGTATTTTCATCAGTTATGATTGGAACGCCTGCAGCAAATTTAAAACTGTCGGTAAACGCAGTGGTTGTGGGTTCGATTCCAACTCGTATACCTAAAGTATCAATTGTTTTCCTTTGCGCGATTTGATAATATTTTTTTTAATTGACACGCAACGTCTCGAAAATTGGGCCGAATAAAGTACAGTGTTCTAATTCTAATACTAGCCTCCGTTCTTTTACAGTATGCGGTATATAGCTAATATAGGATTGTGCAATTGAAAATGAAGTGCTTCGCATGGGTTTTTAGTATTGTGGATAAGTCGTTGTTTCTCTTTATCGATAATTTAAGATATTAACTTATTTTAATTATGAACTTATCATAACCACAGGCTTATCATATCAATATAAAATTCCATATATTGGCTACCAGCCATGTCGTATACATATTGATTGTCAAACTTTATAGGTTTTTATCGTTTTAGTTTTATTATGCGCAGATAATTGGTACAAAAAAAATAACATCTATCTACTCATTCAATAAAAGTTAAATAGTCATTATAGAGTATAATATATTTATCGGCATTGCAGTGTACTATACCTAAATAAACCATTTATATGTATATTTTTTTATTTGAACTTTAAATTCCTTCCAATATTTTTTTCGTACAACAATTTTACGAAAAAAATATTGAGTATGCATGAGTTAGTAATAATAATATCGATAGATTTAATTTTGCGTTGTCCGCACATGTGCATATACCAAATATATTTCATGTCGTGTTCGATTCCCACTCGGGGGATTCGGACGTCTTGTTATAGAGTAAATTTGTAATATAATTAATTGTAATGTTTATTCTTAAAAATATGTTTAGATTTTTTTTATTAATGTACTTTCTAATAGATATATAGTCGAGGTAAGAGTTTTATAAGATAGAAGTTAAGTATGATCTTTAAATTAAATTTATGTAAAATATATGAGGAGATGAGCAGCAGCTTGATGGTAGCAAGCCAACTCGTCTCATTATGCATATCGCGCATTTCACAACTGCCCTTTATTGTATAATAAAAGTCTTTCATAATTTAACTAACATATTTCTATTATTTAAATTATGAAAGAATTTTCAACAAATATGTTGTATATACATATAATCAATAATTAAGAAATCAATATTGTAATAACACAGCATTATTTGTATTTTTTTTATTATAATCATAAAAATGAATAAACTGTTTCTTAAAATCGATATTTAAGAGTAATTTAACAACGTCAGCTATTTCACTCAGTACATTGCCTTGAACTGAAATTTACAGATTACTTCTTGACAGCACAATATCTGGACTGATTTAGAGTTGCTCTCGGGCGAAAATGTACATGGAAAGGAAAATGCTTTGAAGGCGCCAAATAAATATATTGTTAATACTATAAATATATTCTTAATATATGATTATTAATTAATAAACTTTAAGTGCTTCTATTTAAAGTACCTCACTTTAAGCCATAATTAATCGTTATAGTCTTTAGAGTTGTGCATTCTTCAAGAAAAAAAAGTACCTATTTAGGATCGCTTTGTTGTTTATCTATTTGTCTGTTTGTTAGGAACTAGTGAAGGTAAGAAGCTGAAAATAATACAAAACATGCACTCCCGTCAATTTTAGAAAAAGATACGGGTGACAACCATAATTTATAGATACTAGGTACTTCCAACGCGAGCAAGAATTGAGAACTTACACTGCGATTAAAGTAAAAAAACGAAAATTGGAATTTCGTAGTTATATCACAGAATATTACGAAACAAACCATTACAGATATAGTATATAGTTAATATAATAAAAAAGAGTGCATATGGCCGCAACTATTTAAGTTTTATAACATGTTCTTCCCGTTGACTTACAATTATAAGATCGGTCACATTTAATAATTTTTTTTTCAATAATATAAGTAAGGTGGAACATTATCTATTCCGTTCCATTATTAAAGTGAAGTACAATTAAATGTACGACCTCATTCAAGAATCAGCCGCTATTAAAAATGAAGTTACAGGTACGAGCACGGAAGAGCAGAGGAACGTGGGCACAAGTGTTTGGTAGTCAGTGAGTCGCATTGCGGATGCGGCATATCTTAATTTACATGTAATTAATATCACACTGCTATACAATACGGCTTAGCCATATATAGCATTTAGCTCTTTCATTTGTATGATTAGTATCATTTTATTTATTGTAAAAATTATATTTATTATTTATTAATATTTTTTGTTTTTTAGAAGTTTTCTTATTTTAATTTTATTATATTATTATAAAAAAATAAAGAAATCAGCTTTACGCTGTATCCCGCACACAGCAGGGTAGGCAGGTTGAGTTCTGGAGGCATTGCGTGTTGAGTGGCGGACCTCGACATCATTATACATATTTTTTAATAAAATAGAAACTGTGATTTTTTATCATTATCTTATTCAAACAAATTTATTACGTTACGTTTTATACCTTCGATTTTTTTAGTTCCAGTGAAAACTGCTACATAGCTTAAATTGGAGATCGGAGTGTCTTGACAATAGGTTGTCTCTGCCTATCGTACAATATGCGGGATAGTGGGTGGAGGTAGATAAACATGTCAGTTTTTTATTATTATCTTAATTGAAATCAAGTAATCAATTTATTTCTTGTAGTTACTTTCGTGTTAAATTTAATTCAATAAATTATTTAATATTAGTTTGCCTGGTACATTGTAATAGACAGACTTCAATAAATATGTTCTATCGTCTACAATAAAAAATCCTCTATACTGTTTCAAATTTAATTCATTTCAATCCTTACAATATACAGAAAAGTTAGCATTTATTCAGCGTTAGAACGTTATTAATTAAGGAGAACTGAAACATTTAATTAATATTTCATATTAGTTTAGTACCAATATAGAATTAAGAATTTCATTAAATGTTTTCAAATATTATATTTCAAATATTACGTTTACTTAAACCAATTAAAATTTTATATCGAAAATATCAACCTGCTATCTGAATAAATGATATTAAGTTAGGCACTACATTATTTTTAGGGTTCTGTACCTTTAAAGGCAAAAAGGAAACCTTATAAAATCTTTTTTTTTGTCATCTGTCTGTCTTTCTGTCAAGAATCTCAGGAATGCTTAAAGATATCGTTAATTGAAATTCAAACCATATCTATACTTAAAAGAAAATAGGGCCGTTTATATACCAAAAAATGCGTATTTCGATACTATAAATGTAATCAAAATTAATAGGATACTTCCAGCTAACCTAGAATTATGAAATTTGGCAGCTAGCATCTACATTTGTGGTTAAACCTTTAAAAATTATAGCCTTAGGAGGGCAAAATTTGGTATAAAAGCCGCTAGTTCAAGTGAAGTATCAGATAAAAGGGTTCTAAGCTAAACCTAATTTAAAAAATAGCTCGAGACCTGCAATTTTTGTACGGAACCCTCGGTGGGCGAGCCCGAGTCGCGCTTTTCCGGTTTTTTATCAATATTTAACCAAAAAAAAATACAAAAAATCTTAGTTTTTCCCCGTAACGATAATTTATATGGGATTAACAATAAGTAAATAGATTGCTTCACATTTAGATGGAATGGTGGAAAATTACAGGACATTTGTCGTAAATAATGAGTTTGACCATTAATGTAAAAGGTTTTAGAAAACATTTATTTCTTTATTGCTGAGACAGGACAAAAGAAATATGTATTTAACAAATATGCAGAGAATAAAGTATCAGTATTTTAAATGAAACTATTTTAACCGGATAAGGAGATTGCAGAGAATAAAGTATCAGTATTTTAAATGAAACTATATTATCTATTTTTCAAAGTGTTCGAAACGTCGGGTTTCCTAAATGTAAAATCTTAAATATACGCGATTAATCTGGTTAAAATAGTTTCATTTAAAATGTGTAATAATCGTGAAAATCAAAGAACTTATTAAAATATCAGTAGTTTAAATAAATAATATTAATATTGGATAACATGCGTATCTTAATGCTTAATTCAAAGATTTATAATATGATTTTGAATAAAAGAAATGTTTGTACTTGTACACTTCCCGTAAAAACAGGAATTAACGAAGTAGCCGTATTGGTACGGTCCACGCGGACGAGAGGTAAACAGCACCTATTGACATTTGTTAGATGTTTAGATTACTAGGCTATGGCATATTCTAAGTGTCTGAAGAAACTTCGCAGGTGCAGTGCGCGGCATCAAAACGTCATTTTATTTAGTATTCCTCGACAAATGGGCTCATCAGCAAAATATTTTTTTAATTCGTATCAATGGCTCCTGAGATTAAGGCGTTTAACTAAATAAACTCTTTAGATTTATAATTTGTATGGATACAAAAAATATACATATCACACTCGTATGAAATAAAATATAACTATCTTACAAAAAAATAATGTCGCATAAAATATTTAAAATCAGTTACATTTTGACATTTACAACTGAATATGTAAATAATATATGGAGCTTTATAACTTATTCGTTTCAGTGATTTAAACTGACAGTTGAAATACTTTTACGTAGCATAATTCAAACAAAAATGTACTCAAATCGTAGCACTTTGTTCAATTTGTTGATTAAATTTGTAATGTTTTAATTTTAAATTTCAGAGATTTTGAGTTAAGAATTAATAAAATAGTAACATTTGTCCAAAGTCATTTTTATATTTACAACTAACAGAGAAACTTCAGAAAATATCATTTTTCTCGTAGAAAATAAAAAAATCTTTCTTGGTGCTGCTTTATTCTCTTTGATCTGCCAAAGTTACACTTACTCACTTTGAGAGTTGTATGGCCTTAGTCTTAGACAGCAGTTATTGTCAGTACTAGTCCTCGCGTCTTATTCAGCACCTAGAGGAGGTAGGCCCGGATCTCTCAGTTCAGATTCAGGGTCGGTCGGTCCACCTTAGGCGCCCTGAACGCTCTGAAGACACGGTCGTTGGCCGCAACGCCAGAGAGAACTATACTTCTCGCCATTTCTTTAGACGTGGTCTAAGGTTTTAACAGGTTGCCGTTGGAGACATTAAGAGAGGCATGTGCGGACTCAAATGACGTATCTGGGTCTCCGACCAGGGTCCACCCTGGTCGCATTTCGCTCAGTATCCGCTGGAGCTTGGAAAAGTTGCCGGGGCATTGGCCTCCGACCTACGGAGGGCCGTATTCTCCAAGCCGGCAGCTTTATGTTGCCGTGTTGAAATCCATGGTATGATATGTGTGTGTGTGAGCGAATACTCTCACTGCTCACAGTAAGGCGTAACACAGCGTGTCGCTGAACGCTGAGAGCAATTCGAGGGTACTGTAATGTGTCCTAGACGATGGCAATTCTCTTGGCAAAGAATCCTCCTTAGGAACTACAGGCGGAAGTGCTTTTCAGAGTACATCTATTTCGTGCAAATGAGCGGTCGTGAAGCGTGTAACCATCGTATGAGAATATCAGGAGAGCGGATGAATGCCCTGATTCGGTGATGGAGATAGGACCTGGGGTCTATTTGGT